>PVJD01004461.1:0-136359 GCA_004026545.1 Mormoops blainvillei | reverse complement strand
CAGATAAGACATCTAAATGTTAAATATAAGTAGTCAATAATTGTACTCTCATTCCTGTTCTCAGAAAAGAACATTTAATATTTTACTATAAAATATTGTTTCTGGTAGGTTTTTTGCTAATACTTTTGAACAGAATAAGGAAGAAGGTAATATATTTTTATTCTGTTTGCTGAGACTTTTAAAAATAATAAATGTGTCTCAATTTTATAAATCTTTTTGTATAAATTAAAGGTACCATGTAATTTATTCTGATACTTTATTAATATAGATTATATTTTGAATATTAAATGAACTTGTATAAATGGAGTAAAGCTCATTCAGTTTTATAAATTATCCTTTTTAGGTATTATTGATTTGTTAATAGTTTATTTAGAGCCTGTCATCTATAGTAATGATAGAAAAGCTTATAATTTTACTTCTTATAAAATCAGGCCATGTTACCAAGATTACGCGTGCTTATGACAAAGTCTAAATTTTTCCCTCTTTTTTCTATTATCTGAATTTTTTTGTATGTTTGATGTGATTTCTAGCATTTTTGGAAGAATTCACTTGCAAATGCAAGTGAATTGGAATTTTTTTAGTAAATGTTCAGTTACTAATTTAATTTCTTTAACAGACCTAGAAATAATGAGACCTTTTACTCATTCTTTGATAAGTTTTGCAAGATTTTAGAAGTCATTTAATAGTAATCTTCAAGTTTATCAGTGTTATTTAACAATAAATTTTATTATTTTTTTAAAGGTTAATAGTATCTGTATTGATGGTCCTCTTTATAATTTTTAATATTATTAGTAATTTGTCTTTTCCTATTTGAATAACTAATTGATTGATGGATGGATTGGTCAAAGGATAATCAATTTTATTCATCTTTTCCAAGAAGTAACTATGACTTTGTAATATTCTTTGTCTTTTAAAAAATTATCTATTCTGCCCTTTCCTTTATTATATTATATCTTCCTTTTTCTCTTGCTGTACTGCAGTATTTATTGCCTACCTAATGTGTTGCTGAGTGGTTCATTCTAGACTTCTTGCTTGTTTTGCAGCCTCCAGTTCCAGACTACATTAATTTAGATAAATTCTAAATTAGTTTATTAATTTTACATTTTTAAAAGCTAAGACAATAACAAAGTTATATCAAATTTTATATCTTTCTTTATAATTTAAAATAACTTGAATGCTCTGTTATTTACACTTACTTCTAAACTACACATTCAAATAATATTACAATGTTCCACAATTTCATGGAAACTTTCTCATTATCATATGGCAATATGTTACATATTCACTCACTATAAATTCAGATTTTCAGCTCCTACACTTCTTTATGCTGCATTTCTGGTCTAAGAAAAATAAGCTTATTGCTTATATATGAATTTTTTCCATTTTCATTATCTATATACTTGTGGCATTCTAACATCCTTTAAATATTATCCTCTTTTTGGGGAAGTAATAAAAAGAATCTCAGAAGGTAATAATGATACTCGAATAAAAGTATGATCAGATTATAATTATTTTAGTGGAAGCCATGTTATCTTAGAAAATTAAGTAATATTTAAGGAGGAGGCAGATTTTGTTTCATTTTGTTTTTGATTGGTTGGTTTAGCAAAGGAAATTTATGTTAAGAATCATGAAGAAACTCTTACTCTAAAATTGGCATTTATGTTATTATAAATTCGAAGATTGATTTGCTATCGAATTCTCTTCATTTGTCTTGCTGGCTGGCTATCGATGGCTGAAAGGCCTATGGATCATCCATATTAAGTTACTCTTCCAAAGCAGTATGTGTTACGGTCTAAACTCCGTCTCCAAAATCTACATGTTCAACCCCCTAACATAACTGTGTTTAAAAATAGGGTCTTCAAGGAGGTAATAAAGGTTAAAGGAGGTCACAAAGGTAGGGTCTTAAGAAGAACAAACATCAGAGACCTCTCTCTGCATGTGCACAGAGAAAAAACCACAAGAGGGCATGGAGAGAAGACAGACTAAGAGCCAGGGAAAAAGACCAAATCTACTTTGGTCTTGAACTTCTAACCTCCAGAACTGAGAGAAATGAATTTCAGTTGTTTAAGTCACCCAGTCTGTGGTATCTTGTTATGACAGTCCTAGAAGACTAACACAATCTATTTTATGAGTGGTAGTACAGAATTGAGAACAATGTTACAAAGAAGAGAGAATGTCCCCTTAACTTTCACTCACACAATTTTATATAGATTTTAAAAATATGCTTCCTTGTCTCAAAAGGTAAAGGGATTAAGTTTAAAAACAAAACAAAACAAAACCTCATAGACAGACAACAGCATGGCAATTACCATGGGGGTAGTAGGAGAGGATAAAGGGGGGATAAATGGTGAAGGAAGGATACTTGAGGTGGTGAAATGATGTATTATAAAATTATATCCCTGAAAGCTATGTAATTTTATTAACAATGTCATTCTAATAATTTTTTTAAGTATAAAATACTTATTTTGATTCTTTAGGCTATTTCATTTTGTAGTATTGGGTGGGGATAGACAGGGAAACATTAATTAAATCACTATCTAGTATTTTTAAATTAAATTTATTGGAGAGACATCGGTTAATAAAATTATGCCGGTTTCAAGTGTACATTTCTATGATACATCACCTGTATATTGTTGTGCGTGCCCATCGCCCCAAGTCAAATCTTCTTTCATCACCATATATTTGACACCCTTTCTCCTATACTAATCCCCACCCCATTTACTCTGATAACCACCATATTGTTTTCTGCATTTGAGTTTTTATTTGTTTTTTCTTCCTTTGTTGCTTTCAGTTTTATATTTACATTCCACATATTAATAAAGTCATATTGTTCTTGAATTATTCCGTCTGACATTTCTCTTAGCATGACATTCTGAAGATCCAACTATGTTGTTGCAAATGGCATCATTTTATCTTTTCTTAGGGCTGTATATACATATATACATATATATACACATATATATATACATATATATATACTAGTAGTATATATTCAACATCTCTGATAAATATATATTTTAAATCCTAAATAAAACACTAGCAAATTGAATACAATGATACATTAAAAATAATATATCAATATCAAGTGAAGTTCATTTCAGTGGCACAAGGATGGTTCAATGTGTGCAAATCGATTAATGTAATACACCACATTAACAAAATAAAGAATGAAAATCATATGATCCTATCAATATCAGAAATAATGTTTGACAAGATACAACATCCATTTATGATTAAAACACTCATTACAATGGCTATGGGATGAAAGTACCTCAAGATAATAAATGACAAACTCTTAGCTGATATAATTTTCAATAATGACAAACTGAAAGTTTTTCCTCTAAGATCAGGAAAAAGACAAGGATGTCCACTCTCACCACTCACACTCAACATAGTGCTGGAGTCCTAGTCAGAACAATCAGGCCAAAGAAAGGAATCAAAAGTATCCAAATTGGTGATGAAGTAAGTGTCATTTTTTGCTAATGACATGATTCTTTATATAGAAAACCCTAAAGACTCCACCAAAAATACTATTAGAAATAATTAACAAATACAGTAAAGTTGCAAATTACAAAATAAATGAATAAAAATCATTGCATTTCTATTACTAAAAATTAAGCCTCAGAAAAAGAAATGGAAAAAAGAATGCCTTTTGCAATTGTAACAAAAATAATAAAATATCTAGGAATAAACAATAAATGATGTGAAGGACCTCCACACTGAAAACTACAAAACATTGGATTGAATATGGGAGGTGGAAGTGAGTTGGGCAGGGGAGAGTTATGGGGTGGAAATGGAGACAACTGTAATAGAACAACAATAAAAAAAACCCCTACAGAACATTATTTAAAGAGATTGAAAAAGACACCAAGAAATGGAAATATATTTCTTGCTCATGGACTGGAGGAATCAAATTAATTAAAATGGTCATATTACCCAAAGCAATATATGGATTTAATGCAATCCTCATCAAGCACCCATTGGCATTTTTAAGTATATTTTATTGATTATGCTATTACTGTTGTCCAAATTTTTTCTCCTCTTTATCTCCCTCCTCCCTGCACCCTGCACCCTGCACCCTCTACCCTCCTATACCCCTCCCCCTTAGTTCATGTCCATGGGTTGTACATTTAAGGACTTTGACTTCTCCATTTCCAATACTCTTCTTAACCTCCCCCTGTCTATTTTGTACCTACCAATTATGCTTCTTATTTCCTGTACCTTTTCCCCCCATTCTCCCCCTTCCCCTCCCTACTGATAACCCTCAGTGTGATCTCCATTTTTGTGATTCTGTTCCTGTTCTAGTTGTTTGCTTAGTTTTTGTTTTTATTTTTTGGTTTTTTTAGGTTCAGTTGTTGATAGTTGTGAGTTTGTTTTCATTTTACTATTCATAGTTTTTTATCTTCTTTCTCTTAGATAAATTCCTTTACTATTTCATATAATAAGGGTTTGGTGATGATGAACTCCTTTAACTTGACCTTATCTGGGAAACACTTTATCTGCCCTTCCATTCCACATGATAGCTTTGCTGGACAGAGTAATCTTGGGTGTAGGTCCTTGCCTTTCATGACTTCAAATACTTCTATCCGGCCCCTTCTTGCCTGTCATGTTTCTTCTGAGAAATCAGCTGGTAGTCTTATGGGAACTCCTTTATAGGTAACTGTCTTCTTTCCTGTTGCTGTTCTTAACATTTCCTCTGTAACTTTAATCTTGGGTAACTTAATGATGATGTGTCTTGGTGTGTTTCTCCTTTGATCCACCTTCTTTGGGATTCTCTGTACTTCTCGGACTTCCTTGAATTCTATTTTCTTTGCCATATTGGAGAAGTTTTCTTTCATTATTTGTTCAAGTTAAGTTTTCAATTTCTTATTCTTCCTCTTCTCCTTCTGGTATCCCTATGATTCAGATGTTGGAAGAAATAGAACAAAAAAATCATCAAATTTGTAGGAAACCATTATCTAATAGTCTATTACTTTCAGATACTTCTTTGTTTTTAGTAATAAAAAATTATAAACAAAAAATTATATTATTACCTACAAACTTAAGAAATCATTGGTTTCAAGAAGAAATGTTTTCTAATATACATTTACAGTAATATTATAAACACAAAATATTTGAAAGTGTTTTACATGCACAGATATAAGCATCTATTGAATACATTTACTATAAAATATTTCAAAGGGCTTTCAGTGAATTTTCCATTTTACAGTATGACTCATCAATTGGCAATGGTCCACTTCTGTTTGCTATAAGCAAAAATGGTAACAGATGGGTTTTCTGAAATACAGCACTGCATAACTACCAGAGTTTTTAGTTTTATTTTTATACAATGGTATGAAGTTATTTCATGTACCATCCATCATTCCACTGAGTTTAAATTTTGATTCTCTTACATTAACTCTGCAAAATTTTCCTAGTTTTGTGTTTTAAGAGTTTGAAACCATGGGAAGGATTTTTTTAAACATAAAAGTTAGAATGGGAAATTAGAATTCATTTGTGAAGTTTTCTGGGACTGAAGGGCAAAAAAAATCTTATCCCAACAACTTACATCTTTGAATCTCTGCTCTAAAAGTAGCCCAATGGTGCTTTCCAGTAGACACAAAAGTTTCTTTCTCACGTTCTACAATATTGTGCTTCCATGAAACAATGAATAGTCTAAAGATGTCCCTTGCATCATAGATTTTGTAATCTTGCAGAAATAAATTAGCACTTAAAGGCATTAGTGACTAATCCCATTCAAGCAAGTAGAAAATAAAGTGTTTAGATCATTATTCCAATAGGCCTCTCCTCATTGTTCCAAATGGACTGTTAAATTCTGTCTCAGCATCCTGAAACTTCCTTAAAGCTCAACATACATATAAAGATTGTTCCTTTTCTCTTGAGTAAAAAACAGAGATAGAATTCATGACTATTAACTATGGTTATCAACTAAGGTATAGACAAATGATGTGTTCCTTTTGCAGAAAGATATTGTTTTACATTATACCAATAAATGCAGCATGCAATGTTTAAAGGTCCCTGTGAGATTTTTCTGCTCAAATAAATTACTGGCTTACTATTTAATTCTTGTACTAAGAACTGATTTAAACGTGGTTACCTATTTAGGATTGGATAGTGTTATTGCCTGTGATACCTACCCTAAGACGAGTTATAAAAATGGTGTGCAATGCTTTCTTCTGAAACAAATAATCAAATTGGAACAAATATGTGTCAATTACCATGAATATAATAAAAAGAATAAAGGATATAACAAAGGGCTAAAACAAATATACTAGTATCTTCATGTAACACAGTATTTTTGAGTAAAGAGTAGACTAGTATTATTGAGTACAGAGTGAAAGAGCAGCATGGATAGTCATGAGACTGGCAGCTGGGTACTTTGGTGTACTGGGTTCATCCATTGTTACTCTAAAAATAAAGAAAGGAAAATAGCTAAAGAAAAATAAGATTTAACTTAAATAAAGGAAGATGTGGGGATATATATATTATATGTATATATTATATATATATAAAAAAATATAATTTGTGCATGTATACACCCTTCAGCCAAAATCTAAGAGAAAAGGCAACATGAATTAGAGTTGCAGCCTATATTTTTAAAAACAAATAATATTTTGTGGTAATTTATTATTGTCAATAACCTAGCCAGTCTTAACTGTTATACTATATTAGAAGTATTGATGTTATTAACAAGAATTCCATATTTTAATGCTTTAACTCAATGTTTTATTTCTTTTTATTTCATTTTATTTATTTTTTATTGTTGTTCAAGTACAGCTGTCTCCATATTCCCCTCATCACTCTCCACCACCACACCCGCCCCCACCTCCCACCCTCAGTACTAACTCCCTTTGGCTTTGTCCATGGGTCCTTTATATGTGTTCCTTGACAACCTTCCCCTTCTTTCTCCCATTATCCTTCTCTTTACTCCCTTCTGGCTACGGTCAGTTTGATCTTTATTTCAATGTCTCTGGTTCTATTTTGCTTGCTTGTTTGTTTTGTTGATTAGGTTCTACTTATAGGTGAGATCATATGGTATTTGTCTTTCACCTTCTGGTTTATTTCACTTAGAATTCCATATTTTAAACCTAACATAGTTTGTGACTCTTTTCAGAAATTTGTACAGCCTTCTTTAAGTCCTGAAGAACACATTGTCTTTTATTAGACCTTACTAATATTGGGTTTAATCAATAATTTGGGAGAAAATGTTGCAACCCAGAATCATGCTAGTCATAACACATTTGTTTACTTTCCAATTTTACTTTTTTCCTCCAATTTTAAAACACATCTTTGAATTTGGTTGAGACATGAATCATTTCTGAGACATGAGGGTACAGAGTACCCTCATCTTTATGATGAAAAGGAATAACTAAATATTGTTTTAATTCTGGAATCTCAGTTTGGATTTTAGTCATTCTATCATCTTCTGTTATTCAAATACAATACCTTCAACTTTTTGTGCACTATGTTATATGTGTAGGTAGTACATGTTTCATAAGCAGCTATTTTTTCTCGATTATTTTTAAAATTTGCGGTATCAATTTCACAAAAATCTGGCAAAAGTAACTGACCCTCAGCATTCATTTTTCTATCATTTATAATATACTTCTGCTTCTCTTCCAAAGCTGCTGATAACTAAAAACTTGTATGTCGTGTATTGGACTCTGCCTCCCAACTCTGACACTTGAACTTGAATGTAGATCAGGTATTGCTGTGATCAATGAGCTATAGATATACTATGTTCTTTTTAGTTGGGTAAACCTTCTGAACACTGGAAGCTATTATTTCAACAGGTCTTTAACATTATAAAAATAGCTGCCATTTATTGAGAGTTTGCTGCATGCTTGACATTTAGTTAAGCCTTGTAATATATCACCTTATTTAACACTCACCGTCTAATTGTATTAGGCGTTATTAATGTGCCATGTTACATATGAGGAAAACATGGGCCCAGGGGAATAAATAACATGTTCAAACTCATTCAAGACAGAAATGGAGGGGATAAGTTTAAACTCACTTGACTTTGATTTAGAACTTAAGATCTCAATCATTAGCGTGTGCTGCCTCCCTCATAATTTTGACTCTTTGTTACCACGAGAGTGATTTCCTGCCTAATAGGTTGTTCAGTTTCTCATCCTAACAGAGTGTTGGTTGGATACCCAACCATGTTCTCAGGCACCCACATATATATCTTAATCCTAGCAGTTGACTGAGTGTAGTCTAGAATAAGTGTAAATTATAACTAAAAAATGTGTGGAAAATTCCCCTTAAATAATTGGACATATTCCAAGGTTGTCAGCAAACTGGGGCACATAGTTGACAAAAACATATAAATAGGGCCAAATCTATTTAGTAAATTTTAACAGTAAATGATTTAACATGCCAGATTCTGCAGCTTCAAAATATTAATTTCCTTAATTTTAGATACAATAAAATATTCATGTCAGTAAAACACAATTAATTTTTTTAAATATTTAACTCAGTATCTTTACATATTTAGGAGTAAAAACTATATCATTTATTTCCTTTTGAATCCATATCTTAAATGTTTAGCATTACATGACTAAAACCTGTGTTTATATCTCCCAAAATTAAGATAAACAAAACTATGGAAATAACATAATAATAATATAGAAATGACAAGTAATTATGTATGTTCACATTTATATTATTTGGATAATGGGATTGAACCTAATCATAGTATTTTGTAAAGTGCTATATTAAGAAATTCCATACTGTTTTCCACAGTGGCTGCACCAGTCTGCATGCCCACCAACAGCGCACCAGGGTTCCCTTGTCTCCACACCTTTGCCAGCACTTGCTGTTTGTTGATTTGTTAATGATGGCTATTCTAACCCGTGTGAACTGGTACCTTACTGCCATTTTAATTTGCATCTCTCTAATGGCTAGTGATGTTGAGTATTCTTTCATATGTCTATGAGCCCTCTGTATGTCCTCCTTGGAGAAGTGTGTCTCTTCAGGTTCTTTGCCGATTTTTTAATTGGATTGTTTGTCTTCCTGGTGTTGAGTCATAGAAGTTCTTTATATGTCTTGGAGCTCAAACCCTTGTCTGAGGTATCATTGGCAAATATGTTTTCCCATACAGTTGGTTCCTTTTTCATTTTGCTGACTTTTATTTTTAGCCATGCAGAAGCTTTTTAATTTAATGTAGTCCCATTTGTTTATTCTTTCCTTTATATCCCTTGCCCTAGGAGATATTATCGGCAAAGGTATTGCTGTGTGGGGTATCTGATATGTTGCTCTTATATTTTCTTCTAGGGCTTTTATGGTGTCATGACTTATATTTATGTCTTTTATTCATCTTGAGTTTATTTTGGTGTATTATGTAAGTTGGTGGTCGTTTCATTTTTTTTGCATATGCCTGTCCAGATTTCCCAACACCATTTGTTGAAGAGGTTATTTTTACTTCATTTTATGCTCCTGTCCCTTTGTCAAATATTAATTGACCATAGAGACATGGGTTTATTTCTGGGCTCTCTATTTTGTTCCATTGACCTATGTGTCTGTTCTTATGCCAGAACCAGAGTGCTTTGATCACAGTGGCCTTGCAGTGTAATCTGATATTAGGCATTGTTACCCCTCCCGCTTTGTTCTTTCCCAAATTTGCTGAGGCTAGTCAGGGTTGTGTATGGTTCCATATAAATTTTGAAATATTTGTTCTATGTCTGTGAAATATATCATTGGTATTTTGATAATGATTGCATTGAATCTATAGGGAGCTTTGAGTAATATGGACGTTTTAATGATGTTAATTCTTCTGATCCATGAACACAGTATATGCTTCCATTTATTTGTATCTTCCTTAATTTCTTTCTTCAGTGTTCTTTTACTCTTACCTTTATTGTCTTTGAAGGTATATTTTTCATTCTGATCCCTTCACAGATTTTTACCTTTATATATTTTAGGGTAATATAGTCTTTAACTGGTCATCTTATGAAAGATATTAATAACAAAATATTTATATGGATTTTATTTATAAATTTCATTTTATTACCTGAGACTATAAGTCTCAGGATATTAATTTTTTCTAGATTAAGTTATCATTATGTTCTTAGATTATACAGTTGATCAAATAAATATATTACCAGTTTTAATGTTTTTAAACATAAGTGATTAAAGTTTTACAGAAATATATATACCTTAATCAAATGAATCATAATCAAGTATTTCCTAAGCAATTAATAAATGAGAGGTTTATACTACAGCATTTAGTATATTTCATAGAAAATAGGATATTTGCTTAGTTATAGAAATAGCAATAAATATTACTGTTCCAAGATTCTTGGCATGTATTAGGAAGAGCATCAGCTTCCATGTGTATAGATAAACATTTTAGGGTAAAAATTAACCATGACCCTATGTTGGTTGCATTCCTGAAACAGCCTTGGTTTCAGAAGCAAGGAGACCCTGTTTTTTAAAAATATATAGTAACAATATGAGTAATGTCAATCATTTATATACTATAAACTCTCAAAACTAAATACTTTACATAAATATGTCTTCTTATTAAATTTTCAGAACAGCTATAATAGTTATCATTTATTCCATGTTACATCGAAATAAATAGAAACAAAGCATAAATAAGTTGGTCTCGTAGAGATTAAAATCTGGGAGTCAACTCAAGCTATTCTGAATCCCAAGCTCTTGTTCTTGACCATTTTCCCACCCTGCCTCAAAAGTACTGTACATGATATTACCTATCACTGTAAAAAGAAAAAAATGTAGTTGAATTTGATATGGAGTAGTACAGGGCCAAACAATGAATTATATGTACTTATAGAGATATAAAACTTTATCCCAAGTGAATTGTTTAGTAGTATCACTTCAATTAAATTAATAAAAGAGTTTGCAAAAGATGAGATTTTACTGATGTTCTATAAATCATCTATAGTAGGTGTTTCATCATTCCAGCCATTCATAAAATCAGGCAGTAAGCACCCCTGACATTTTAATTATCAATATTTTTCACATTTTTAAAGGAATATCCTTTTTAATATATACCTTGAATTTTTATTTTATTTTTCTCAATCTTTAGGTAAATTTCATGCCATCATATTAGAAAATTCTCCTTAAAATAAACAAAATTTAAATGTCTAAAGAAAGTTTGCTGCTTCTTTTAAATTGCTAATATTTTGTGTAATGTAAAGGGTATGCTATAACAGCTTCAAATGTAACGATTTGTTTCTTTCAACAACTCCTTAGAAGAAACCAAATAAAACAGACAACAAAAAAGAAAAGAAACAAAAAAGACCAACAAATAATAATTTGTATCATTAAAGTTCAATTTTAAGAGAGCTTCCATTTACATTTCTGCTTTGTATAATGAACACATACCAGTTTTGTTAATGTTAATCATAACATTTTCTTATGAACATAAGAATGTTAAATCATAACATTGATTAGTGGAGTTTGACAAAGTCAACCAAAAAATTTTACAATTCCTCGAAGCATACAAAAAAACCCTCAATATAGAGTGTGTTGTCATATATTCACTACATTTGTTACTGTCTGTGTCTGAAATAAATTTTTGCATCTTAAAATGTAATTATCTAAACAGAAGAAATGCAGTAGTAATTTTTTCTGATGTTGCCAAGGAGCATGAGAAGCACTAGAATTTATCACACAAAGATATTAATGAACCATACATTAATATTAATGTAGTCCTTTGGGAAGGGAAGCAGATAATTAAAGGCTCACAAAATTTTCTCCTCACTTAACTTTAAATACAAAAAAAAGGTTGTTTTTTAATGTATACAAAATACAAATCCAAAATATTTGGATATTTTATATTTTGTCTTCCTTCTCAGGTCACATGTTTAGTTTTGCAGAAAAAAATAATTAGTTGGATGGAATCCATTTTTTTTTGTTTGTTTTACTTTAGTGGGTTATGAATTCTACACTTCCTTGATTTCAAAAGTATGACTCGCAATGCAAATTGTATTGAACATAAGAAAAAGTGAATATTTGAGCCAATTCAGAGATAATATCCCACTGGGTTAAAAAGAAAATGAAATGTAGATATTTAATGTTTTAAGTCACTAATATGAATGTAGCAGAAGGAACTTTAAAGCCATATCCAAGGTTGTGCTAAGTAGGAAATATATTTTCATTCAAAAAGTTTCATTCAAAAACATTTTAACCAGATCAAATTCTTTCAAAATGCATTTTATATCTAAGCATATTTACATAGAACCAACCAAATGAAAGATGGCAACCAGGAAAGAGCAAAGCAAAACAAAATAAAACAAAACAAAAGAATAATGTGAGGACAACTACAATTATCTGACCCAGCAAATTATTTTCACAAAAGAGCAAACTAAAATCCAGGAGATTAAGTGGCTTGACAAACAGTTTGTGTCTACTTATATTAGACACCCCCTACCATAACTCTGAGTACTCAAAAAAAAAAAAAAACAAACGCAATCATTTAAAAAATTTTAATACATGAAATAAAAATTTAACATAAAAACCTGAGATATAAGTGTTTAAAACCATATCTCTTTCTGTCCAGTGAAATACTAAAGCCCCATTGTTCTGCTTTACAAGAGATGATTTTGAAATTTTTAGGAATTTTGCAAGACAGTATTTAAACACAGCCATTGTTAAAAATTAAATTATATAAATTAAAATTAAATATATTTTATTAAAAACAAAAATAATAAATAATTAAAACATCACTTCCCAATTATTTTACTACCTTTTGCTGTTATCTATGGACTTGACATTATTATATCTCTCCTATCTTTATGGAGAAAATATTACACAATGTTATGCTATGGCACATCCCTTCCAACTCTGTATTAATTGATATCATGTTGGTGGTCAAAAATTGGCCACAATGGGAGTATTTATTTTTTATGGAAATCAACAGACACTATAAATCAGGGCTTGGTTTATTATTTTATTGATTGCCTAGGCAAAATAAAATGATTGTCTAAAAATAAAATGATGAAGAAAGTGTTAATATTTCCTATTCAAGTGAAAGTGTGTTTGTCTATGGTTGTTATAATGTGACTTATACAAAAATAAGGAACTATCCTTCCATATTTCAGGAATTATTAGTCAATTCAGCCAAGAAAGAGTTCATATCATCAACAAACAAGGCAAGTTCTGGCATGCATATTTATCATCTCACTTTTATGCTATAATTGTTTTTCAAAATTTCCTAAAATTTTGTACTTTCTTCTAAAAGTAATAAATTCAACGAGAAATTAATGATGAATAATGGATTTTTTTCAGTGTAAAAAAAATCAAACAACATGCATGTTGGAACTCTACTCATTTGTCAATTAAAACCACAGTCAGGTTATATATTTGCCAAGTGTAAGAGTTGGCAAAAATCAACTAAAGCATTTTATAAGAATAAAATGGCTATGTGTAATTTAAAATAATAAGCATTGCATATTTTATTTTTAAATTGTGTGCTACACATATTTTATATCTGCAATATTGATACTGAACTTTAGCAAGCATATTTATGCATATGTTTTTCCAATGATGGTTACTACCACTTATCAACTTAACATTTTCTATATCTATATTTATATCCACAATTATATCCATATTATATATCTTCTTAAAATAGAATTCAAGCAACCAATCTTTATTTCCCAAAACAACTTTAAAGCCCCTTTAAATCATTTTAAGCTTATAAAACATATAATTTTTGTTTTATTTTGTTAATGTTATACCATGGCATTGCTCTCTAAAAATATATATGTTGCCACAATTCAGGATATTTCTTTAATAAAGACAAGAAGAAAAGACTGTCTATTACTCCCTGTCTCTCCAGTTCCTCGGGGTTGCGGCCCGCCCACCTCGTTAATCTCCTGGTGTTTATGTCACCCCCTCATTGCCTCCCTTTTACTTCCCTCCCACTGCTTCAGATTTTTCTTCATTATCACCATAATTTGTTTGTCAAAACCATAAATATGATTGTGTAAATTCTTCTTGCTCTTGCCCTTAGAATAATAATATTCCTTAGTAGGTTTTAAAAAACAAATATAAACCAACAAAAATACAACTCTAACAGTTTAACTTGGCAGTAGAGGAGGAATTGGAGGAATTTTTCTGTAGAAGCCATTAATAGGTACTAGCACTGTAGGTTTTGCAAGCCGTAGAGTTTAATGTCACAACTGCTCAACTCTGCTGTTCTAACATAAAAGCAGTCATAAACAAGATATAAAAGCATAAGGGTGGCTGTGTTAATATACAATTTTATGTAAAAAACAAGCAGCAGGCCAGATTTGCCTTGGGTCATAGTTTTGTTTTGTTTTTCTCTTTTTGAGGGGTATAGTTTCTGACCCTAGTACTAGTTCATTATAAACTGTTCCCAACATAGTTAACCAGCTTTACCTCCAAGCAACCCTTTCTAAGCATCCTAAGTACAAAAAAATAATTAAATACTCATTATTTTCTAAATTTGCCATATACTTTTCCTTTTACCATTCTATATTTTTTCTTTGCTTTATTTATTTCTCAACCAGTACCTATTCCCTTAAGGATGAGAGGAAAAGATATATGAAAGGGTTTTCTTTGTTTCTGTCTTGGATTTTTGCTTAATGTTTAAATCATTTTTTAGGAAAAGTAATTAAAGAGTTGAGGGCAAATAGTAACCTGTTTGGGATATCTTAATTCTTTTAGAAATCTGTTAAGTCAGGTTTAGAGGTCCAATAAGCAGCTATATGATCCAGAAATCAAGGGACCAATCTAAAATAGACTTAGGTTTTCTAACATGTAAAAAACTTAGAAGTCATAACTCATATTCATACAAGAAAAAGCTGAACAAACCCAAAATTAATGACTATTCTCAGACCCATCAAAGAACTGAGGCCACAAGGCTCACTACCACCCCAAAATCTATACAGAAGTTGTTATGGGCCAAATTATGCCCACCCCAAACGTGTGCTGAAATCTTACTTCTCAGTTCTTCATAATGTGACCTTATTTGGAAATACCCTCTCCACAGTATTCACCAAGTTAAAGTAAAATATTAAGGTGGGTCCTAACCCAATCTTTATAATAAAAGGGAATTGGGGTATGGAGACAGATTGACCACAGAGAAGAATACTACTTAAAGGTGCAGGGGGGCGCCATCTAGAAGCCCAGGCCTAACCCGAAGCCACCAGACGGCAGGAAAGAAGTGTGAGAAAGCTCTCCTTCACAACCCTCAGGAGGAACCAACTTAATCATGGGAGTAGATTTAGTCACCGTCCAAAACCATACAGAGTGACAGAGGGACTGAAAGCATAATATTTAAAGGAATCTGAAAAATGAATGGTTGCTTAAAAACATGACAAAATATGCAATCCTAAACTAAATCCATGCTCCTTTTAAGCATGCAAATCAATTCCGAAGGCCTGGAAGCTGTTAAACAATCTGAAATGCTTCAGTTTATTTCTCAAAAGGTTTATGTAAAATACTTGGTTATTACTAAAAAGTCAGAATTTGAAGTCCTTGTGTATTACACCAATAGGTCACAGATTTGTCACCGAAACTACTTGTGCTATGTTCTATCTAGCTCATACCACTAGACTGGTCCCGGATGATGTCTTCCTGAGGATGGCAGTTTATGGAAATAGCATGTGACAACAAGTAGGACTTTAGGAAGTGTGAGTTGTAAAAGACCCTGCGTTCCATGGCCTAGTTGGAGAGTTGCAATTTATTTATACCCCAGAAAGTTGACAGCTATATGGCAGGATTACCAAATGTTATACAACTGAAAGACACTGCATGTAGATTCATGTTTGTATGTCTTCAGAAAATGGAGAATTTCAATACAAAATATGAGAGGTATCAAGATAGCAATGTTTAATAATTACTTTTAATCTAATCCAACTGAGAACAAGTATTTGAAGGAAAATGACTAAATAAAATTCTGATGGTCTTCTGAGTAGTGGATTAAAAGAGAAAAAAGAAGTGATAGAATTTATCACATGGCAGTTAATGTTTCCTGATTTGAAGTGAAAATGTGAAAAATAACTTACTTGCTACATAATATTAATACAGACTTAATGAAGTAATATATTTATGCCAGGTATTTTTACATAATGTGAATTGGGAACCAAGTGAACTAGGATCAGTTCAAGAAAACCTAACACTTGCATGCCAGATGAAACACAATGTGCCTGACAAATACTAGATTGAAAATGAATTGTCCATTTTCAAGCTCATTCATCAGCCTGTCATAATATACGATCTGCAGCCTGAGGGGCTCTCAAGGAGTGGTTCAAGATTTTCAGGTTTTTGACCAGTTCCACAGATGGGTCATAGGTTTATAATGTCATACATCCCTGACCACATTGGAAAAACAAGAAAAAAGAGGTATGTCTTATTGCAAGTAACTAGACACTTAGAACCCTCATAAACACATTAAATGTTCTACCTGTAAGGAATTATGAATATGTAAGTTGTAATTAAATCATGTTGAATTTTTACACTCCAGGCTTATAAACGGGTAAGTAGCTTAGATTTCAAGATTACAGTAGGTGTTGTGTTCGTATGTTAAGATGTTAGAATTGTTAGAATAAGTCGATTTAACATTACATCTGTTTAATGTGATTTGAAAAACCTATTGAAACAACTTCAATAATAAGTGCTAATGTCATGGTTTGCAGTTGAATTGGGACCATGCTGCACAGCTGTACTGATAGATTAATGCTACCACCAGCCTGTTCAAAATTTATACACACACTCAGGCTTTTGTGAAAATTAATTTCTGAAGTCGTGTTTATCAACTGCCTGGCACAATGTCAAACGAGGACCCAGCTTAGTTCTTAAAACATAAAGTGCTAATTATGTTTTTCCCAACTTCAATAAAGATGAAAAATATTGGAAGTTACCAACAGTTTTGTGAGGTTTGATCTGTCTGTATGCAGCTTCACATATTTCAGAGTGTTAAAATAAAACCTTACATATTTATACATTAAAACTTTGAATGTGTATACTCCTATGGAAAATTTAAAGGCATATCAGTTAAGGAAAACAAAGAAAAAATGATGCTAGGGAAAGTGACATATGATTTCTAAAAATAGCTAATACTTACCTCCTACTTAAATGAATATATTTCTAACAGCCCCTAATTATAAAATAAGTAAAATATTGATAGTACTATATAAATGCACTTTTAATTTTTTAACTTTTAAGAACCCAGAGACCAATAGTTTGAGGTGACAGAAAATTTCTACTCTGCCCCTCTGTATAAGTTTTCTAGGGTTTCTATAGAAAAGTCGCAAAAACTGGGTGGCTGAGGCAGCAGAAATTTGTCTCACTGTTCTGGAAGCTAGAAGTCTGAAATCAAAGTGTCAGCAGAACCATGCTCCCTCTGAAACCTATAGAGACAGTCTATCTTGCTTTTTCCTTGCTTCTGGTGATTTACTGGCAGTATTTTGTGTTTCTTGGATTATAGAAACATCACTGTAGTTCTCTGTCTGTCTTTGAAAGTTCTGCTACTTGTGTTTCTATCTTCACATGGCATTCTTTTCAGAATAACAACAGTCATATAAGGTTAGGGTCCCACCCTACTCCTTTATGATTTCATCTTTACATCTGCAACAAACCTCTCTCTAAATAGGTCACATTCCTAAGTGTTGGGAGTTAGTGCTTCCATATATAATTTTGGAGGGGAACACAATTCAACCCATAAAATCCTCCCTTTAAAGAAAGGAGAGAGAGAGAGAGAGAGAGAGAGAGAGAGAGAGAGGAAGGTAGAAGAAAGAAAGAAAAGGGAGAGAAGGAAGAGCAGAAGAATAAAGAAGAATAAGAAACCATCACAGTGCAATCCACAATGACAAATTTAGTTACCTCATATTTGTACTGATTCTAAGGAGGATGGATACATAGATAACAGATAGATACATAGATAGATATATAGGTAGATCCTTAGACAGGTAAATTTAAACTGATATCATTGACCCACAGTACATTATCATCTCCAAAAATAAAAAAAATAATAATATTCCCTTATTTTGACTGATATTATATAGGTGAATGAGAGGGGCAAAGCTTGAGTATCCCTAAGTCCTTTGTTATACTAAAGATCAGCAAATTGACTGAATAAAAATCATTGTAAATATGCTTCCTGGCATCAACCAGTCAAGAGAAATGCAAGAAAAGAGAGGAGAAATTAAAAAAAAAAATAAGTGCTACACAACCACAGAAATATTCCACCACATACTTCATGGTGAGCTGGGCAGACCTCATATTTAAGAGGAGGAAATCAGTGGATGAAGACATGACTCCAGCCCTGAAGGTACAGTGGATATTGTAGTGATACTTTCTGAAACATTGTACAATAAATAAATGCAATAAACAAAAAAACAAACAAACAAATGATTGTTGCTGCCCTGAGCCACACTCTGACCCTGAAAATTTGTTAATAATTAGACTGAATTAAGATAATTCTATTAAAATTATCAATCAAGATTTTTATAATTCTATACAAATTAGAAAGCAAAATTTTTGTATAGATAGTACAAAATTAGTTGAAAGAAACAAAATACCCCAAATAATTGTTTCATTATATAAAGAAAGAACTACATGCTTCTTTATGACTCCAACAAAATTAAAGAAGCTTTTTCTCTTTAAATAAAGTTTGAAGATGAGATAGGTTAGACACTGAAATAACAGAAGCACATTATAAAGCAACAGCCAAGACTACATGCCAAGCAGTGATGTAAATTTATTGCTTGACCCTATGATGTAGGCATGATTATATCTAAACCTATAGATGAGGAAACCAAGAAGCAGAAAATGTAGGTAACTTGTCTATGTCCCACAGCTAGCAGGCAGTGGGCCTAGGATTAAAACTTGGGCAACCTAGTGCCATTGTCCATGGTCAGCCCCATTGTGTTATGCTGATTCTGTGGATATCAAACTCAGCGACAGTCGGGAATGAAACAGAATGCAAAACTAAAGTCAATAAAAAACTAAACATCACATTAAAAGCAACAAAAACAGAAGTTTCCATCAGAGTAAATCATGCTCTTCTAATATTGAATTATTCTTATAAGTTTAAAGCTTTGTGTCATTTTAAAGAGTATCTAATATGAAGTACAGAAGAGGAAGGAAATTGTAGGAAGACACCCATATTGTGCATAATCTTCATCACAAAAGGAAAGTCTCACTAGGGGATGCCTTCTCCCTCATCCTTTACACTATAGAAAAGAGCCAAGGGAATGAAGCCCCACTAACTTCTGCATTATTGGTAGCATCTGGTTGTGTAAGGATGCCCTCCCCTTATAAAGTGCAGTGGAGATCATTAATTATATGGATTTCACAGTGCCTTCTGTAGGACATTTTCCTGAACTCCTTCACTTCAGTTGCCAAAGTCTCTGAGTCCTGGCGCTTTGCTGTGCTGTCCTTGGTGCTGACTTCATTCCCGACTCTAACAACGTACCTGGAAGTTCCAGCCTTCATATTTGATACAAATACCATTTTTTCTTGTGGCTGAATTAAAAGAAAAGATACTTTCTCCAGAATACTTGGGGGAAGGATGATTTTATTCATATAATTAACAAAAAATTGGCTTTTAAGTGCCTTCCTAAACCAATTGCTGGTGAGAGGGATGGACTATATTAATCATCTTGGGTGGAAAGGATGTTTTAAGAGTGTCAGTTACATTAGCTCTTAATAATTTATTTTACAATAAAGGTCTTATTTCAAATTGAAGCAGTAAATATTTAATATTTAAAAACCTAATATTTGCACAGCACAGACAGAGCAGCCTTAGAGAAAACATAAAGGCAAAATACAAAGGATGCTGATCACAAAAAGAGCAAAACGGTACCGGAAAGGTCAAGGAGAACAATAGCTCCATACAGGATTCTTTTGTGTATGTACACATCGTTCTTGACTTATGATGGCTCAACTTATGATTTTTCAACAGTACAGCAGTGTAAAAGCAGTATGCATTCAGTAGAAACGGCACCTTAAATTTTAGTCTTTTTCTGGACTACTGATGTATGGTACAATGTTCTGTCGTGATGCTGGGCCATAGCTCCCAGTTAGTCATGCAAATAATAAACAACAGATATTGTGCAGTGCACTTGATTGCCAGCATTTTTTTTGGTGGGATATGGTGTTTTATGTTTTCACATTTCACGGTGCCCACAAGATACCCATTTGTGTCTCCTGTGTCTGTTGAGAAAAGGAAGACCATTATTATTAAGAGGAAACTCAAGATTATTGCCCAACTTTATTCTAATGTAAGTGCTCTGAGTAGGCTTAAGGTACACTAGACTAAACGGTAATGTTCAGTAAGTTAGGTGTATGAAATGTATTTCAATATATGATACTTTCAACTTGCAATGGCTTTATCAGGATGTAACTCCATTGTAAATTTAATTCCTAATCAATAGTGATTAAATTTCCAATAATTTTTTATAATTTTTTGAAAATCTAAGTTTGAAGAAGCAAATCAAGCTATTATTACAAATAGATAACAGGGTGGCTGAAATCTAATCTGACTTCTACACGTAATAAAGTATTAGTGGTCAGAATGGGGAGGAAAATAAACTTGGGACACTATAGATAATGTACTGCCTTAAGTGAGTTCCATCTCTGTCTAGCTGTGTTATATGTTAAAAGACACTAAAATATAGAGAATAAAATATATCATCTAGGAAACATTTCTAAAATAATGTAGAATTATTACTAGTTATTTGGAAAACAGAGTCAAACAACATTCCAATGTTTTCTTCTACTGTTCCCTTTACTTACTCTTATTTTAGCCTCTGAATCTGGGCCAAACAGTACTGATACAGAAAGATATTGTTACAAAATTATTTGATAAATAATAAATAGAATGAGCTAATTTACATCAATATTTATCACATGTCAATTGTCAACCTGTTTCCAGTATATTATCAGCACATGCTGTTAAGACATTTATACAAGAGTTACATTGTTTTGTACCTAATTATTTGTCTCAGACACAGGGTTGTGAGTGCGCTCCAGACTCTATATAGACAGGGAATCTGTGCATGTGCATGTAAGAATAAGCCTATAATGTATAAAACATAAAAATGAATTGACTGTCATTCTCTGAAAATGGCAAGTAGCATGTTTTCACATTTGGTAGAGTCTAATCCATCCATGTTATATACATTTATTAGATCGGCTACTACTAGAGTCCTAAGAATTGGTAAGGAATCCTGTTACCAGTCAGTCCAGTCAGGAGACAGAAATAACACCAGTAATTGAAGGAGAAAATCTCATATAGGGAATAGTTAATGAGGTATAAAGTTGTTAACAAGGCAGCAATAAAAACAAGAAGGATACATTAAAATATCACAGAGGTAACCATTGATAAATGTAGCAACTAGATCTAGGAGTATGTTTTGCTTGCCATCATGGTGCAGCAAATTCAGTGAGTTCTACTGGTATCCCTCATGGCTTCCCACTGAGTTTACAGGCACAATAATGAGATAAGTCTCTGTGAGTTTAGGCAGGGCTTCTGTGGCAACTTCCTAGCAAAGTCTCAGCAAAGTTCCAGTGACTGGATTTTTAGTAAATTGTCTCCACCCTCAGCAGACAATTTCTCCCCTCTGCCTGTATCATCTCAATTAATTTATCCATAGTTCAGTGGACCACAGCCACACATTCTTTAATGAAGTCTGAATCTCAAATTTAAAGAGGCTCTTTAGCAAATTTGTTTCTTTCTTTGGTATTCTGCCTCAGTCTTTGAGGAAGCAGCTGTTCCCTATATTTACTGTTTTTGCATTCTTTGAAGGAAGAGGCCCTTATTAGCTCATCTCTACTAGACATTACCAGTTAATATATTCTCTATGTTAAGTTTTCCCTCCTAAGATTACTGTATGATTTCTGTTTATTGAATGAACACTGACTAACACAAAACTGGTATCAGGAATGGTCCAAGGAAATAGATGTGCAAAGATGAGTTATGAGGATCGACTTGGCTATGTCATTAGTCTTGAATGCAATGCTGAGTTCTGTCAAGGGGGAAGTAGGATGATGATAATCCATGGCACACAGTGGCATCCCAATTAATCAATCTATTACTATTGTTAATTTTGATGAATTACCTACTGAAGCAACACCTTGGGATCCAAAGTACCTATTGTATTCGGCTATTGTGGCAGTAAGATGACAAAAAAAAAAAAAAAGATGGCCTTATTGTGCAAATAGAATCTCCCGAGTGCACTGGGCTCTTACAAGTAAAAAAAGGAAAAAAAAAATGACAAGCTTGGTTAATTAAACTCTCAGCTCAAGATGTAATCTGAGAACAAGGGAACTTCTGTGACAGTCTGAAAATAATCTCTCTTTTTTTTTTCTTTGTAGCCACATGACTGATGTTACAAAAAAATGCAAAATTAAATTGAATGGATTGGAATCAGGATTCATCATGTTTCTCACATGAAAGTTAGGACACTAAATGGGAAAAAATTGAGATTCTAACATTTTATTTTTTGCCTTCATTTTTACTCAAATATTTCATTGTTTATGCACATAGTCCCCTTCCACCCAGCCTGACCCCCACTTGCACAGTCAATCCCCACATCATTGTCCATGAGATCCTAACATTTTTAACTGGACAGCTGTTTGGACCCAAATGAAACTAAAAATATGGAACCCTCAAGTCACTCTGAGCTTCCATTGCTAGTGAAAATAGATTTCCCTCCCGTTTCTGAGAATACTAACGTACGTTTTCCTTGAAACCCCAGTGATATCAAAGCCTAGGGTGGATACCTTGCAGATTAAGCCCATTCTCCTCAAGAAGCACAACAACTACCCTTTGTTGCCAAAACTAGGGTGAAGTCTCAGGCTGTTCCTGGTAATCAGGTATACACCATGACCTGGAAGGAAATAGCGTACACAGTAAAAGAGTTACAAGGTAAGTATACAATGCCTGTGTGTATGTATACATGTGTAAACATAGGTACTTTTATATTTATATTAATTACACACCAAAAGAATGTAAGATGTACATATCTGCAAAACATTGGGAATATATGTGAGAGTAGATTGCAAGAGCATCAATGAAAAGAGGTAAATATATAATCCTAGATCAAGCCAAGTTTATTAACTTGAGTACACTTACTAGAGATTGTTAATATACACTGTGCTATCTTGTAAAATCGGAATTGCCTTTAACAACTCATTTGGTTTGAAGCCTGAAACCGGAACTCACTGGAGGTCAATATTTAATGAGGTTGAATTTCTAAACATGATATGGAGGAAGGATTCCAAATGTTCCAGGATATGAAACTGTTGAAATAAATTTATCACAACCTTCACATCTATTGCCAAACTACATCCTCCTAGAAGGTCCAAAGATTTTTCCCTTCATTAAGATTTTGAGTGATGTATTACTGCGGGAATTCCTATCCTTTGAACAGTCTATAGTTTCTGTCCTCTAGAGGCCAGGTATGACTGTATATGCGATGCCATCATTGAGATGGGTTCTCTGATGTCACTGAGGATGATACAATCCCAGAATATCAAAGTTGCAGCACATAAATGCCAAAGAAAACATTGGAGCATTAACCAAAAAAAGAAAGCAAAAATTACAAGGATCTTTGGTGACATCTATTTGATTAGGATATGCTTTGGAATGTTTTAAATAGAAGACAGGAAGCCTACTAGAGTATTGTTTGTATCACAGAACAGAAAAAAAAACACAATTCTATGCCTGAAGACTAGAGACCTTATTTTAAGTTAACTCAGTTAAACATTATCCAAATTGTCTTCCCAACCCATGCAGCAAAGACTTCATGAAAGCACCTAAATCGTACCCTGCCTAAGAAGAGAGTAATATCATAGCCCCATAATATTCACCAGTTTGGCCTTTACAGAAATCAGATGGATCTTAGATAATTGACTTAAGACAACTACAAATACATCAGATGGCGGCTCCAATTGCAGCTACTGTCCTGTATCTTTCTGGTCTCTTTCCTGGAACAAATTAAATGTCTCTGTTATTGATATTCACCTATTCAATGTATTTTTCTCCATAACAGTTTAAAGGGACTACCAGAAGCAGTTTGCCTTTACCTAGCTGGACCAATGTTATATCTTAATCCACTTGAACAGCAAGTTTCCCAGTGGGTGGTAGACTTTCAGCCAGCTTTCCAGCATGTCTTACAGGTACCTTACTGGGTGGCTTCCCAAAAAGTTCAACTGGAACCACAGAGGGCAGCTTCCCAGCCAGTTTCAGGGGCAGGACTGCCAGAAGCTTTCCAGTGTGTCTCAGTAGCATCCCATGTGTGTAGCTACCCAGCAAGTTTCAACCCTGCTTGCCAGCTGGGCCGCCTCCCAATAGCTTCCATTTCTGAATTCCTCAGCATTCTTTTTAGTCCTTAGTAGTTAATCCCTTTTACTAATTAATGATTATTATATTACATTTATTAATTATATTATGCTATATTTACCTGTTTAAATTACTGGTGTGATTTCCTCTTGTCACTGAACTCTGACAGAAATAATAGGTAAGTTCTGCCATTTGATCTTTACTCTTCTGGGATTTTATCAATCAGGGAGCCCATATTAATGGCATCTTCTTAATTATAAAAGGTCACATAGGAAAGCCACACAAAACTATTTGAGGAGGCTGTCATGAATGTATTTCTCAATGTCTCATTGAAGAGTGTCCTCTAAGACATCTAGGACCTCTAGGGAGAGGCAGTAGGCAGGGTGGGTATGCAGTTTCCACATGACAAACCCATTCTAAAATCTCTGTCTGCAGGTGACCTGTTATTGCTTTCACTACTTTGTGCCAGGGGAGTTCAGGCATCTTAACATCATTACTGTAGGGCATGGTTGATTGTCAATATGACTCAACCAACCAAATAATTTCAGAAGTCTTTTCAGTTACATAAACTAATCGAGAATCTCTGATGTACCCACACCAATAAACTTAAGTAGATCTTTGGTTATATTCCATCCTCTTTGGTTTAATACCCTTGCAATCCATTCCCATGCATATCATTGAGATTTTTGTTGACATAAATTTTAAGTATCTTACAATTCTTTCAATGCATATAAATCATGGCCTCTCAGGTCAGACTCTATACCTAGACCCCTGGAGCACGAGGAACTCTCACCCTAGTTGATAGTCTAGTATAAATAAATGGTCACTGGATGTGTCTGGAAGAAAAACATCTCCTTTCAAGTCAGTTTTCTCGGATGAGGTAATTTCAAGCACAGAAAGGCTAGCCTTCTCAGAAACAAGATGACAAACTATAATTATTATCTGTGTCTCAGTCCAAACAGACATCCATCCCCAAGCCTTGGTTCAGGCTTTTACTCCTTTCCACTGAAGCTTTAACCTTCTCATAAGGCATGTGGGAGGTTATGAAACTTACATTGTAATTCTGTAACCTACACAATTAAATTCTGTGTCTGATTTTCAGCAGTATTGACCTTGTAGTTAGAAGAAATATGCAATTTTAATGGCTGCCTTAAACATTCTCTTATTATTTGACTATTATGGAGATGAGAATTTGAAGAAATGAGCTTATCACTTTTTTTTCTAGAAACACTATCCTGTACTCAGAAAAATCCACCCACATAACAATATTTGTAATGGTAATTACCTAACAGTCAACTGTAGTAGCAACTTGGCTCTCAAAACACTTACTTCAGTATACATTTTTCAAAATCTATCACAGGTGATAATATGATTAATTATGATGCCAATGGATAACATGATTACTAGCATCTTATTTTCCATTGTTAAAAGATCAGCACTATTGTCAAACTAATGGACACAGTAAAATTAATACCAAAATCCCATATTTGAGAGTCTATTTTCTGGAACTCCTTCTGATATCAATTTCAGTATCATTTAAGGTCCAGTCAGAAGACACACAACACTCTTCTTCAGCAGAGCAAATTTTATATTAGTAGTTGTTTACTAAACATAAAATTGTAAACTGAAAAGTCAGTAACAGAATGCTAAGATATCAGAGAGGGAGCAATTGAGGAAGTAGCTATCATACCTAATAGAAGAACAACAGAAAGGAATGGAATCAGTAAAAACTAGAGGGAGGCTCTTCCAACCTGAAACTTATACCATTGAGCAGGTTGTACTGCTTGGCTATTCCTAGTGTGCCTTGGATCTCAGGGCAAGGGCATCATAGGCTGGAACCTAGGACACTCTTTGGGGTGAGGAGGGGCTTGTTGACAGGTTGGTTCTGGCATCTCAGGCAGAGGCAGTGTTTTCAAAAAGACTGGTCTGATAGTGATGAAAAATATGAAAACTGAACAGCTGCTGTTCCAGGAAGAAATGACCTCTGCAGGGGTGAAATAAGCTCTGATAAGGGAACATCCAAGGGAAAAGCAAGTCCATAGGCAGACCACTGGGTGCAAATAAGAGCAAGTTTCTTTCTCCTGCTTCAGTCTAGTAGTCTAATAGCCTGTTGATAAAGATTGATAAGGAACCAGCTGGTGAAAGCAGAAATGTGCTTTCTAGAGTTCTAGCCCAAGCACAGAAGCAAGTATAGCTTTTTGAGTTTGGAGCTGACAGGTGATTACGAAAACCCAAAACAACACCCTTACGGAGCCTGTTGCACCTCTGTTTCACCGCCAATGTAGTGTTCTTTGTTTGTGTGCACGCGTGTATGGCTCTTATATGAAATAAGATTTGTGTGTTGGAGTTGTGCCCCTGTGTGTGCTCTTAATTAAAATGGTCTTAATTAAAAGTACTGGGTAGATGTGGAATAGTGAATATGACTTCAAAAACTTACCAATCAAGATTAGCAAAGCAGAAATCAAGACCCTACTGCCAAAATCATAAAAAAGACCACAACAGATAAAAAAGGATGAACCTTATCATTGTTTTGTAAATTTCACATTTTATACAGTCTGACAAACATTAACAATCAGGAGTTCACACTTCTGTGCTGCAAAAATATATCCAGTTAAAACTACCATTTTCTTAGTACACATAATTTTAGAGAATTCATACTAGCTAGTGTTGTAAGTATTATGCATGTCATTTACTGTAACATTAAGTGTCGGTAAGTTTATTTTGTTAGTGTTGTTGAATGACACACGTAGAGTTAGCACAAAGTAATTTTTACCTCAATTAAGGACTATTGTTAGCATGCTCATTCTTTGGTTCTCATCTATTATCCAATATAATAAAATTTGAAATAGCATCTATTATTAAATCTTAGTATTAATTACATGTTTATAAGCAGAGTTGAAAAAAATGATAAAAAATAAATTAGCCTAACATATTTTGTGTACAAGAACACGAATACTATTAATTTAATTTTTAAAGACATACAATGCATTTTAAAAATAGGCATGTTGTTTAAAATGAAATAAACAATTTTAATTTAAAATGGAAAGTTAGACATATGTATTCTTAACTATATGTTTTTGGTCAATGAGATATAAACTTTAACAAGATGTTTTGACACATCATGACAAAGTTGTTAGGAGATTTGAAAGTCTGTTTTCTGATCTCCAAATAAAATATAGGGGAAGGATTTAACTCAAAATAAAGAGATAACCGATCTTAGGTGCAGTTTAAGGGTATCCATACCCTTATGAAAATGTTAAATATGTAATTAACAGTCTAATTTTTAATGAAAAAATTAAAATTCAATTATTTTTCAAAAGCAATCAAGGCTGTAGAGGCAGAGCAAAACTCAGATTAGTCTGTGCTGTAAGCCAATGCTTATATAGACATTAGAGAGAGAGAGAATATAGTGTATATATTCAATACCTATATGTGTGCATTATATATGAACATATTTTTTATATATATAGTCTTAAAACTAATTTTTATTTCAAAATGCAACTTCATTTTTGTCTTCCTTCTTTCACTATAAAAAACACAAGACTCTCAAATGCATCATACTTAAAACTAGGTATTTCATATTTCCTACGAGCTTGGTCTCTGTAATTTATGCCATGTAGTGGTTCAAGAAAAGGAATTATAGTCAATTTCACTCTTCCTTTTCAGTTAACTATCCACATTAATTAACTAGACTCTACCTCGAAAATGTTTCTGAAAGCTGCCCCTCATCTATACATCCAAAGAGAGGTTTGAAATTTTGCCTCTGTGTCCTTCATTTAAGTCTCTTGCACCACCTTTGTCTCTCGTCCTTCACATTGCCAAGGTTAACCCAATTTATGCACTTCCTTAGGTGCACTTGGCCACAGTCTTCTATTTTTTTATACTAATATCTTCTGTTATCATCCACATTCTTGTAGGTTGCAAAAAATATTCTATTTCTTTGAAGAAACAATTGGAGTATCAGCATCACTTTCATGGAAGGCTAGTGTTCCACCTGCTTATCCAGCAGTACCCAGGGCTATAGCTGCTCCTGTGTGTATAGAATAACCCAATAGTGACTGAACTCACGCTTTATATACCAGCTACCTCTTAATTAAATACCAGAGGCTTCCCTGTCAGATGTAAAGCATGAAAGGACATGTGATATGCCTGAGTCCCACATGCATGCACTGCCAGACCAAACATGTTGCACTCTTGTAAGCTAGAGGTCTCAACTACTGTCAAAAGGGATCTAGCTTCCTCAGCAGTTATCAGAAAAGCTGGGCGATATAACTTGAAAGTACAGTTGACCCTTGAACAACATGTGGAGGTAGAAGTGGCCGACCAGGTAGAGCAGAAAAGCTGGGTATAACGTTTGACTCGACAGTTGGTTATTTGTATCTATAGATTCAGCCAACCATGGATCAAAAATAGTATTTTCGGTAAGTAACTTGGAATCTGTAGCTGAGAATGTGAAAATACTGTCCTCTATCCTTTGCTGGTTGAATCCATGGATGTGAAATCTGTACACTGGAGCACCAACTGTATTTATTGAAAAAACCCATATGTATGTGGACCTGCACAGTTCAACCCATTTTTCAAGGGTCAACTGTATGTGCAAGTTAGCATCCAGTGGGTGAACTCTGACCAATGAGTTATGGGAGACCACAAGTTGCAAGCTGATAAAATTCTTTCTTCTGTCCAAGAACCTGTTTTAAAACCCAGAATTTTATTATAGATATTGACATAAGATTAAGTAATATAAGATGTAATTTAAACTATTTCTTTTTTCTGAGATACTAACGGAATCATAAATTGATTAAGTCATGCTCAGGGGCAGCCTTTAGAAGAACTTCCCGCAGGAGTTCTTGCCAGGATGACAGCAGAATTAAAAACAAAACTCTGACATCAGGTGCTCAGGAGAAGAAAATAGGTAATATAACACAGTTCCCTTTGGTTATACCCCAAGCAACGAATACAAAATATAATGACAAAAAATTAAGTGGACACCAGATTTGTAGGTCAGCATCACATAATGGTTTTTCACATATATCCATAACTACCCCAGAAATATGTCTCAAAAAACATGATTTCACAGATATTTCAAAGACTGGCATTGTATTGCATCTTCAGATTCCCTGTGTTTGTACCATGGTTAAAGAGCCCTAAGCATCATAATTTTTTACTGGAAAATAATTATTTGCAAGATGGAGTACATCAGATACTATTTCAAAAATACAGATGCCTGAATAAATCATTTAAAGGAGAAAATCAATACAAATGATCAAGGTTGGATGCTTTGTTGGAGACATCAGAAGTTATCCTTGAGATGTTTCTATGCAAATATGTTTCACTTGATTTTATCTTCTCTTTGTTCCAAGATCATGCCACAGCTTATCAGGATAACTTGTGTTTTACTGTTAGAGGGGTATATGGTTAGAATAATTACACTTCATAGATGACTGAATATAAAATAGTAACCTTTTCACATTAAATGAATATATTAAAGTTGAGCCTCGTATGATGAGATGTGCACCAAACTTACATGAGAGAAAATGTGAAATTCAAAGAGAAATCATAGATGGGAAAAGAAAACTTCACTCAAGAGCTGCTTTAAGTGGGGTGGTGCCAGCTGCTTGGCAGTGCTCTATAATGTAAAGGGTAGAATTGGCTGTCAGCCAGTGATTTGGGGCAAAATAGACAATAATTTACATAAAAACATACAGGTAGCAGACAGAGATGAAGTTATTTGTTTTGAAGAAGGTTTTCATTTAAAAATTAAAAAAGTATTGGGATTTCAAGGGAGGAAACGAGGACACAGGGCTAGCCAAAGAGACAGACTAACTATATCAGAAGATGGTGAAAGAAAAAAAATAGAATCAGGTGACTGGAAACAAAGTTTTATTCAGTTTCCCTTTAACGGCTCCATCCTCCAGTATCATGCTAATAGAGTTTATGATTAGGCTTCTGGTACATCTCTGTGTACTCCTTATCAGATAGCTTACTAAATGTCATGGCGTTAATTTACAGAGAAAATGCACAAATCTACTGGACTGTGTCTTCAATTGAAGGCCCACCTATTGTGACCCAGAAAGCCATTGTCATTCTAAACCCAACAAAAGTGAAAACTAACCCATAATTATTTACTTATAAGTTCTGTTTCAGATTTTGATATTTCTGTCATTAGACACTACTTTTCTCCTGTGTACCTAATTTAGAAAAATTTTAAACAGTCACAGCCTCGCCATCTAATGCTCTCCCCAATCTCACTAATAAGAGATGTTGATTAGTCCTTTCTCATGCCATTTGCATTCATTTAGTTCTTTTCCATTCTTATTGCTATTATAAGCACAGCTTCACATCCAGGCTAATGAATCACATCCAAAAAGAAAATTTTTACATTGTGATTACATAGTTCTGCAATTAAATAGGCGTAGTACAAAAGTAATAATTCAGTAATTTTATAGGCCTGAGAAAGTTTCTTATATGTCAAATCACAGTTGCTCATCTGTAAAATAAATTTAAGAAAAGCAATGAATTCTTCAACTTACTGAGTTTCAACACAGCCTTCATGGAAGGCCATATTACTGTGGTGCTCATAATATGTTTCAAAATCCCCTTTGAAATTTTAAAATATTAATTTTGTAAAAATTCTACTATTGAAATAAAGGTTCAGAGGAGAAGAGCAATGACAATTTTCTGGAAATTAGTCTATTTTTACTAGGCAAGTTTGAAGGTTGCTTTTTTTAAAGACACTTGACTCAATCCCAGGACTTTTTGTTTATTTTTGGTTTACTTCCTGTTATTAAATAGCTTGGCTTATGCCTTTTTCTTACAGTCCAAAAGTAACTTGACCTTAGCCAGGGATTTTTTCCAAAACAAAGAGCCCAAATTCTGGTAACAGAAAATAAATATTTATTTAAAATATTTTAAAGTGAACATTATTTATCACTTAATTCTGAGTATTGATGCTTCAAAAGCAATTTCTTCACAATCTCTCCACTTTCTCTCTCTCTCTCTGTGTCTCTCTCTTTATATATATCATATATATGATCTTTGAACATTATTTTGAATTCAAGAAACATGTTTGCTAGTCTAAAAAAAGCTGTGGTACATTTACACAAAAATACTACTCAATCATGAAAAAAAGGAAATCTTACATTTTGGGACAGTATGGATGGACTGTGTGTATTATACCAAGTGAAATAAACCAGTCAGAGGAAGACAAATACCATATGATTTCACTTATTTGTGGAAGCGAATGAACAAAATAATCTAACAAACAAAATAAAAACAGACACATAGGTACAGAGAACAGACTGATAGCTGTCAGAAGAGAGGGATATTGGGGGACTAGGTGAAAAAGGTAAAGGGATTAAGAAAAAAAAAACTCATAGACAAAGACAACAGTATGGTGATTACCAGATGGAAAGGAAGGTGAGAGGTTGTGGAAGAGGATAAATTGGGAATAAGTTTTGATGGAAGGAGACGACTTCGGTAGTGAACACACAATGTAGTATAGTGATGATGTATTATAGAATTGTACACTTAAACCAAAAAATTGTATTAACCAATGTCATCCCAATAAATTAAGTAAAAATTTAAAATAACTGTTACTGTTATTATTTTGTAAATATTGCATGTTTATATGCCTTTTTCAGATTAATAGGGTCAGTAATAGTCACCTTGGACCATGTCATGTATAAGATATATCCACATATATTTTTTAAATGGGTCCAGTCAGGTCTTTAAAGTATCCATACTTTGATAGTATCTTACTCATTGATTTCATTTTTACAACTATAATTTGTATGATGATTATGAACTACTGCAAAAAATAATTTATTACCTGTAAGACTTATCCAGAAATATGGTTGTATTTATAGCCCTAAATTCCAAATGTAGAGAAACCAGAGACTTGAGCAAAAGTGGTATTTTTCATCCTATCAAAGTTTCTCTAGACAAAGAAAAAAAATCAACAATCCTTTTTCCTGAATTCAATATGTGTTATAGGAACAAAGTTGGAATCCACAGTGAACTTGGCACTAGCAAAGTTTGAGTGAAAATTACAATCTCTCAGTTATAACATGCATTTCTCAATTTCCTGAGAAATTTTCAATCTAAAAGGGAATGGAATACTTCTCTGTCATATAAAAGAAGAAAGTTTTACCCATTGCGACAGTATCAAAATGGCCCTGGAGAGCATTATGTTCAGTGAAGTAAGTCAGTCAGAGAAAGACAACTACCACATGATTTCACTCATATGTGGAATCTAATGAACAAATTGAACTAACCAGCAAAATAGTGACAGACTCATAGACAGAGAGCAGGCTCTCAGCTCTGGAGGTGCGGTGAGAAACAGGAGGTGAAGAGATAGAGCAGAAAGGAGAATGTACTCATAGACACGGACAATAATGTGGGGATTGCTGGGGGCAGGAGGAGAGGTGTATGAGGGGGATAAATAAATGGTAATCAAAAAATACAACTAAAAATCATTTTTATAAAAAGTAGATCGATTTCCACAGGAGTATTTATATTAAATTAGGACTGCATATGTGAAATCTCACAGGAAAATTAAACTGTCATGACATACGACATGTTAAACATAGAATTTAGGAGTCTTAATTACCAATATTAATGATTATTTGTGTTGAATGTATAAATACTTGATTTTCAGAAACAGTAGAAAAATGTATCATTGGTTTGTGAAGAACCCATATAGCTTCATACAACAGTCACTTCTCTCTCTTTAAAAATTTCCACCAAATATTGCAAGAGATTTAAAAGATCTTATAAAATATGTCCTGATTTTTTAAATATTTCTACATAAAGTATGGTACATCATATTAGTCTACTGTTGCTGCCATAACAAATGACCACAAATTAATGACATTAAATAACACAAATTTAATATGACAGTTCTGAAGGTCAGAAATCTGACAAAGGTCTCCCTGTGCTAAAAATTAAGGTGTCAGCAGATTCTAGGGAAGAATCTATTTCCCTTCCTTCTTCAGTTTTTAGAGGCTACCAGCATTCCCTGGTTTCGAGCTTCCTTCTTGCATCTTTAAGGCCAGCAAAGTTACATGACTCTGACTTTACTTTCTGTGGTCACATCTCTTTCTGACTACATCCAGAAAAGGTTCTCTGCTTTTAAGGACCCATGACTGGAGCAAGCTCACCTGCATAATCCAGGGTAATCTCTCTTGTCTCAAGGTCCTTAAACTTTATCACATTTGCAAAGCCTCTTTTGTCTTTTAAAGTAACATATTCACAGTTTCCGGTTCTAGGGATTAGAAATAGACATTTGGAGGGGGGTGAATTACTCCTTTTATCACAGGTATGTATAATGCAATGTAGTCTTACATGCATATGCATCCTTAGAAAATATTCTGTCAAATGGCAGCATCTGGCAGGAAAAGTCTTGGTGGAGCTACAGGAATGAATAGTTTTTTGTGTGTTGGAGGCTGACATAGAATTTAACAGATATGTGCTTAATATATCAATTAAACTTAAAAAATTAATAACATCTTACGAAATTTTTTAAAGTGCACACTCTACTGCTAACAACTTCAGATTTATTTGGAGGACAAATACATCATCTGAAATAAATTAATTTTCTACATCTTATTTTCATTTTTATGGCAATGAATTTATTTAATATAATTTCTTCTCAACAACATTAATGGTCAGAAACACAAAAGCTTTACTTAGTTTTATAAATGAAGCAAAACAGTATAAATAACCTATTGTATTTGAAGGATCTTCTCTTCTTAATTGAAAACAAATGGAACCTAAGCAAAATTAAATGAATGCTTAATCTTTCATTCCAACACAAAGGTTATTTGTTTGCTCAAGTGTGTACATAGTTATAAACAGAAGAAACAAGCAATTGATTAACTTCGTAAAAGTCTAAGTTTAACATTTTGAAATGTCAATAAGAAGAAATAAAGAATTGCATTTTAAGCAGTTCGGAAGATTTTTTTAAATGAATATCTCAGCATCTTCTTATGACTATGTGAGTTTAGTAAAGAATGAATGTATTCTCTTGTTATGATCTCTCTATTTGATGTTTTTCTAAAAATATAAAGTAACTTTCTATTGCTATGAAACAAACTAGGAAAGGGTACTTAGCAAACCCTTATCAAGGACAATATGTTCATCCAATAATTCTTTTAGGAACTACTTTATTATCTGCTGTGTCAAATTTCAGAGGCTGACACCGGTTTTCACAATTGTGATTTCATTTTTCCATAACTGAATAAGTTCATTTCTTGAACCCAATTTGCCAGATATTCAAAACCCAAATCCAAGGTACCCACTTATATTAAAATGTAAAATGTATTACATCTTTTCCTTTCTGTGGAGACTGGAATATCTCTTTTATTCCTCCTTTGAGCATCAGAAGAGGTGAATGATCCTTGGGTGTATGGACCATACCCAGGTCCCAGCACAAGCAAGAGGCAACCAATCAATGTTTCTCTCTCACATTGACCTTTCTCTCCCATTCTTTCTCCCTCCCTACTCCTCTTGCTAGAGTCAATAAAAGAAAGAAAAAATAATTATTCTTTGCAGTGCCACAGGGCAAGTATTTGGTAATTTAAAAAAAGGCACATTCTAGCTAAAATAAGATGGGGTTTTTCAACAATTAGGGCTGATTTAAATAGAGGAAACTATGTTACAAAATATTAAATGCTCCAGGCAAAGGCCTAAAGTCATCTATCAAAATATTTTAAAAAAGGAAGTCTTACATTGAGTAAAAACTGAAGTAGATGAGCTCAGAGCACTTTGAGTTTTAAGACTCTACTTAGTCATTCTATAAAACTTCCCATAAGAAGATTTTGATGAGCTTGGGTTGATACTCAGTTAATTTATCCAATTTGGCCCCAGGTACCCTTCACTTAATGGGAACAGAGACTGGAGATCTAAAAGCCTATTTCCCTATTTTTAGCTACCCTCATTCACTATCTAAATTTTTTATAATACAGTCTTCAAATTTGTGGTCCAGATATAACAGGTACACATTTAGGAAGTTTTTGCTTAGAATTTAGATTTAGTTCTTTGCAAGTTTCTAGAACAAACAATTTTGAGAAAATAGGAAAAATAGAACTTAGACTACATAATTACAAATCTTAATATAATATTGCATCAATCAGAACAGTTTGCAACTAAAATAAGAATAGATATGTAGGTCAATAGAATAGAGAATCTAGAAATAGCCACATACATTTTCATAGCAAATTTATATCTTATAAAGGTACAAGGTAAATTGATGAAAAAATATAACCTAGATGTTTCTTGAACAAATGCGCATTTATATGGGAAAAAACACTACCTTTTAGTTGGCATCATAAACATAAATTAACTTGAAATGGAATAGGAACCTAAATTTTTGAGCTACAACTATAAAGCTACTAGAAGAAAGTACAGAAGAAAACTTTTGTAACGTATAGTTAGGCAAAAATATACTAAATACAACACAAAAAGCACAAACCATAAAAGAAAAACTCGGTGAATTGAACTTCATTAAAACTAAAATCTGCGCTTCAAAAAACACTTTTAAGAAAATGGAAAGACAAGCTATGGACTTGGAAGAAGTTGCATTTAGAATATGCAGCACATGTTTACAACTCAGCAATAAAAGACAAACAGCCTAATTAAATAATGGGTAAAAGATCTGAACAGGCACCTCATCGCAGAAACTATACTGCTACCGAGAAAACCTTTGAAAAGATGCTCAAAACCATTCATCTTTAGGAAATGCAAACTGAAATGACCACAGCTTGGCACTCTGTACCTTTAAATAGTAACACACACACACACACACAAAAGCAGTAACTACAACAAAACCTCTAGGAATGATTACACCAACAGAGTCCCTCTTGTGCTTCATCTGTTCAGTAAGAGCTGTGCAAGTTTAAATCTTTTCATCCTAATAGTTTAAGATTTGTTGGTTCATCTCACTCTCGTGGGAAAAACTAATGCTATTTAATCTCATTACCCCAAAGAAATACACTGCTTATAAAATTTTAAGTCCTTCCTAAGGATCTAAAGGTCATGTAATATGGAGAGATTTTTTTAAAATATAAGTTTGTTAAGTAACTAACAAAAGTAAAGGTTTAAATTTAAAATGCACATGCTTAAGCAAAGCCTATTTCTGATGTAAGAGTAACACATAGGGAAGGATCAGAAACTATGCGATGTTTATGATTCAATTGCATAATACTTACATACTGTGGCAGCACTTAGTGCCACTCCAGTTTCAAGAAAATGACACCAAAACTACTGTTGCAATGCCTGGACCTTGAGGAGTTTATTTTTGTGTCAATATATAACTTAAAAGTAGATATTTTCCCATTACATTGTTTTTGTGTGGATAGATTTCATAATGTCAAAATACATTAATAGTTTAATTAACCATTAAAATATGTACATTTATAGCAAAACTGTTAAGCATGTATTATCATTATCTGCTATGTTTTTAATAACACAATACATATTTGCTATTTTGCCTAAGGGATTTTTGAAAAACTCTAATGGAAATGGACTCTTTGCAAATGATTGCTTATTTCACTCCTAATTTTCCTCATCTAGTAATGAACTTGTGTAGTTTAGGAATCTGTATATGCAGACGAATTACTCTTTAGTATTTGTGTGAAGATAAAAAACTGAAACTTCTTGTAGACAAGGCATAGCTAGAGGCTGACAAGGTGTGGGAAGGAAATAGTAAGTTTGGGATGAGGGATGCTTTGCACCATAGGTACCCAAAGCTTTGGAGTAATGCTCTATTCTTTGCTCCAAATTGCCCAGAATGGGTCATTATTTCATCAGTTGATTCTAGATGACAATGTGAGAGAAGAAACAGCACAACATTCAGTTACCAGTATTTTAACATCAGGACTTCACAAGAGCCAGCATTGGGATAAATTACAGGTTAAAAGATGTCTAGAGTCACCATCCCTCCCCCAAGAATTTCTTTTTCTCCTTGTTTTGCCATACCTTGAATACATGACAAATAAAAGAAGAGAGAGAAAAGCTCTCAAAAAGAATATGTAAAAGGCAGAGAAATAGAGACTGTCCCATGGGTAAGACTGTTGATGGCAGGGCAACGATGAAGGGTGGTCAAGAACAATGTGGTGCTTGGACTCTCTCGCCCACCTTGTCAACCGCCATGAGACAGCATCCACTAGGGCCTGGGCTTTGTCCCTACTGCATGATAGGTAATGCCAGCCTACGGAGCTAATTCCACAAGAGGAATATATCCTCACAGGCAAAAATAACAAAGCTAAGGTGCCCAGTAGTGATCAAAGAAAGATAGCAGGAGAGAAATGGAAGGGAGGAATTAAAATAGAGGAAGGAGGAATATGTGGAAAAGATAGGACAATTAGAAGAGAAGGAAGGGAGAGACACAAACTGATAGTGGGAAAATAAATAAAACCTGGGGGCATACTGGGAGAAGTGTAGATTAATGAAGGCATGAAAAAGGGAAGATATTAAAGAGGAATAGATAAATAAAGATGGAGAAAAGTCTTGGCTGCATCTAAAGTAAGAATGTCACTACAATTAATTTTCTCTAATTAATCCCTTCTGTTTACTAGCAGCTTGAACATAAGTATTATTTTGTCATCACTTATCAGTATGCTTTGAAGTGTTAATGTACTCTTCAGGGATTTTAAATAAATTATTTTAATCAGAGAATTATATTATATACTTTTATATTTTAAATGTATCATTTAATTTTAAGTAAAATCTCATTTCCCAATGAAACTTTTAAAAGTTTACACTGATGTATGATTGACTAAGTATATGTTTTTAGAATGAATAATTTTAAATGTGAAGTTAACTTTTGAAACCTCACTATTTCTGTCAATTACAAACATAGACTAAAAGTAACTTTGACATTTGGAAGCTGTCAAATTGTCTTAGCCTGTTGTTTAGATAGATAAATGCTACCTAGTTCAGAACTATTGGAGATTATATTTAAAATAGGTATTTATAGTATTACACTAAATAATTTTATTTCTCAAACACACAATTTATAAGTTCCAATAGATTTCAAAGTCTAATGATATTCGATATGAATGCTGTGGCAAGTTGCTTTATTGTTCCCAATTCTTCACCCTTTCCTTTACACAAACCTTCTGCTATGTCATTACTAGTTCTTCCAGTTACAGGCAGAATATATTTCCTATCGTTGTCGAATATAGTTTTGACTATGTTACTTATGTTAGCCAATGAGATAAGGACAGAAATACCTATTTCGAGCTTATCTGTTGGAGGCATTGTAAATTTCTGTTTATCCATCCTGCACTTCTGCCATGGCTAGTGCATTGATTTAGGGAAGATAAGAGTCCTGGAGTGGATTTGGAACTACCTGAAGCTTAGAGTCGAGCCCAGCAAAACACTACTGATTTCTACCAAGGCCAGATGATTCACAGTTCCATGAGGTGAGAATAAATAATGCCATTGAGTTTGGAAGTGATTCACAGAGCACTATTGTGTTAACAGCTTACTGATACAAATCTATTATCAAGTGCAGTAATGTAATAATCAAGTCAACTATAGATTTCTAATGTAGACCCTTTTTCATTTTATTCTTCCAATAGTAATTCTGGTGAACTTAATATTATACTTGGCTCATACAACATAAAAACAATCACATAGAAAACCTATATTTCTTGCATAGGATCTGAATCAAATATGACCTCTAAAGTATTAAAAAGTTACAGAAGCAACTGGTTGTAATTTCCCATTTAGTAATCTAAAATCTTAAAGCACTGAAGCTATTTCATAAAATGGTATTATAAGTGTTTCCCATTTTTAAAATACAGTATTTCAACCAGAATAATATCTGAGATCTCTTATAGCTCTAATTCTAGCAGTTTATTTGAGGTAATTAAAATATGTCTCTTTAAAGACATTTGCAAGAGTTGTGTGCATTTCAAGTGGATTTTCTTAGAGCGTGCTTTTCAATCATGCAGAGAGAAGAGAATAAAAGGAAGCAATTTGAAGAAAGAAGGTTTGAGTTGACACCAAGATCTCAGAAAATCACACTAGTTTATCTTAAAATATCAGGCATAAGAATCCATATTTTGTCTTCAACAGCCTGAGATTATTCTAATATAAGTCACATATGAGCCACATATGACATGGCCTGCAAAGTTTTTAGTTGCTTCACTTAGCCGTGAGGTTGAAGAGCCAGAAATACTGTTTTGATCTGTCCTGTTATGTAGCTACTTACTAATTTATAAATAGAAGAGTAGGCTTATGGAGAATTTATGTCCAAGGTTGATCCTTCAATGTTTCTAATATATTAGGAGAGAATATGATGATTTCAAATTATAACAGACCAAGGGTATACAACACCTCTAAAGAAATTTTTTAACTAAAATCTATCAAGTAAAATTGAACATTTACAGAATCCAGTGTCCTTCTGGGTACTATAATTTTCATTGTACAATGATTAAAATAAATATATTGTTTTCTTCAGCACCTACCTGTTCTGTTCAAGCAAAAATGAGGTTTTCTAGCCTCTGATATGACAACTGTCATCTGTTGAAACCAGCCCCTTTGGTTGGTGACTATCAGTTCTTGTTTTCAAAGCTAGTTTTTCCCTGAATGTTAGAGATGGAGGCCAAGAGCAAGTGGGAAGAAAAGGTCAAAATTCTCAGGGGATGTGGCCAACTTGGTGTATGGAGGTAAGGTTTTTGCCTCTTCTAAAAAATCTTTCAAAAAAACCTGATAGATAGTATAGCTACACATAATTTCATAAACTCTTTGATGCTGAGTCTATCGAAAAATAAAATGAAAATCTTTCACTATAATATTTTATGCTCTCGGGGACCCAACTTTATGACAAAATTGAAGTCATAGGAAAATATGTAAAGTTAAATATAATTGGAAAAATATTTATAAATGGCTTTACTACCTTAATGCTAATGGCATAAGCAGAACTACTGTACTCATGTTCAGGAGTAACATGGAGCCATATCAGCTGAAATCAAATATAAGAAAACATGCAAAGATTTCTGCTGCTACAGATTTTCAGCCTTGTACTGTTACGGAGAAATGAAACGACCAGACACTGAGGGGTTAGGAGCACGATCTTTATTTACGTGCATGGGCCCAGAGGAGACAAACTCCAAATTCTGAGCCCAGAACAATAACCCCGCATTCCTTTTATGCTGGGCTAAGCAGGGGAGGGTATTGGGAGGAGTAGTATAGATTTGGCACGAAGGGGCTTACAGAAGTGGGAGAGAAACATTTACAGCATTAGTCATTTACAGCATTAGCGTCTCAACACCTGCAGCAGGGCAGATGACATTTCATTTCGTCCTTGGTGTCGGCCTTGACTCCCTCTACACTCTTAAAACTAATTTCCCATGCTTTGTTCCAAATAGTCCCCTTTCTGGGAGACCTATGAAATACTCTGTTTTTACAATCTTCTTTTCCCAATAGGCAGAGCCTCTGGGCCTACTGCACTGGGGCTGAGGAGGGAAAACAGTTGTGTGTTGCTTCTCCTAGTGAAAAACCACTTTTCTATAAGGAGTTTGCACAGTGAGGATTGTAGCACTGTTATTCTTGGCTTGGCTCTCTTAGCATGAAACCTGTGAACTATGAGCAAGCTGGAGTAGGGACAATTGGGGGTCACTTATTCTCATCTAGCTGTGCCTGCGGTAGACATTTTGCCCTGTGAATGGGAGCTGGAGTTAGACGGGAGCTCCAGTCCTCCCCCTCTTATTTATGGCTGCCTGGAATAGAGCCACTGCAACACAGAGCTAGGAGAGTGTAAGAGATGTTCATGACCTGACCCTCTTGGAGTGAAACAATGATCATAGCTTTGGGGCTGGAGTGAAAGGAATCTTGTGTTCTTGACCACAACCACTCAACAGTAGTGGTTCCATCACACTTAGCTGAGCAGAGAGGGAAGGAATGGGAAAGTTATGGTTCACATGTCATAGATGCTTACCGTTCTTAAAGAGATTTAGTAGATTTTCTTGAATAAATACTTTTCCACTTACTGTATGCCCTTAAGACAGTTTCAAGCTTTACATTCTTCAAAAATAATTTTTTGCTATTTAACTGGTTTGTTTTGCTGGAGAGTGTTCAGAGCTTTTCACACTGCCTTTCTGGAAATCCACAACATTTTGGTAAGTAATTGTTTTTCATTTTGTCAGCATGTGTATGTTTATATATGAGACACAGGACCAGTAGAGAAACCCTAAAGGTGATAAGGGATGAGAAGCATTATGGTGGTCGCAATCTAAAACCAGCTAAAATCTGAACTTTTAGCCCCATCCATTTCCTCAGTCAAGCTTTCTGGAAAACCCAAAGGGTTTAGCCTTGACTCGAGACTCTCTGCTGCTGGTTCTTGGGTAGCCTGCCTCTGGCAAAAGAGAAATGCATTGCAGACCAGCACTTTCCACCCAGGCCTTTCAAGACCATGGAATGATTCAAACTCTCCAGATCCCACTAATCTCGAAGATTCATATCTCAGAAATGTATTTGGTCACTAGATGGGAATTGGAACATGAGAGGTAGTATGGACACATTCAAGCTGCCACCTTCACAGAAACTTTTTGAGGAGCCTGTTTCTTTTGAGCAAATAAATGCTACCATTATTCATATAATTACAAGTAAGACTAATACACAAATAAAAGTTCAAAGGGAATATAAAAGAGGGAATGGTAAGAAACTATCTGGTTCTAGATTTCTAAAGCGAATTTAGTATCAGAGTTTTAAATAAAAACTTTCCTACTTGCTTAATGTCAATTTCCAATCCATTGCAGGTAGTAAATTTCATACTCATTTACCAGGTACTTTCATTTTTGAATCATAAAGAAATGTGGATATAATTCAGTTCCATGCTTAAATAAGCCACATATGCAATAATGTACTCAATAATGAGTTTATGAGCAAGATCTATCAATTTGTTACACAATATAAAATAATTATATTAATAGTTTTCATTTTCTAAAGTTGAAAGGAGTCAAGTATTTTACTTCTTATAAAAGGGAATATATTTCTCATTCTGTAAGTACATCAATTTTGTTTATTGAAATGATTCTAGATTATCACATGCTCTCAGAATGATTTGTCATCTAAACAACAGAATTCATACTGAAAAAATATATATATTTAAATCTTTTTCTAGTAATTATCCACACCTAAATTGTTTTTGCTACTTATTTCATCAAATTATCTGATCAAATCATCCATTTACATTTCTTTTCTATCTCCAGGTTAATATTCATTTTAATACTTCATAAAAAATCAAGCAAACAGTCTTTCGAGTTCTCCTAGAATCGTCATGGTATTTTGTGATAATTTGTGTGCAGCTACTACATCAAACAAAATATTCAGCAAAAAGCAAAGTAGCTTCATGACAAAAATGGAAAAACAAAGCACTTTTGAAGAAAACTAAGTTATTTTGGGATGTTAATCTAAACAATTTATTTAAAAATTTAAAAATAATAATAATAACAAATCCTTTTAAATGAGAGACTCTAGGATTCAGATTTATATTGCTGCTACAAATACATGGAAAACAACAAAGTAAACCAATTGTTCAAACGAGTTTATTTTTTTAAAGATGTAAATGTTGCTGACTTTTAAGTGCTTCTTTTTTGTTAATTGTGTTTATGTTCTAACTTTAATTAATGTTGCCAAGTATTTGAAATACTCAATAAAATCCTAAGATGCATAAAATATATTTTTGAAAAAAAACTGTTAGGTTGGTGGAAAAAATAACTACATTAACTACTTTAGTCACATATGGTGATGTTCTTTAATATTTACACATAAAATATTCTACAATATTAAAAGTGGATAGACTAGTAAAAGCTACAGATTTTAATCACATGACCTTTGAGTCTAAACAAAAATGAATTAAGCCTCTAAATGATATTTAATTTCCATATGTTCTTCTTTCATGAGGATGACTGTATTTCCTTGTGCTATCCCAGATGGCACCTGCCACTTGGGAAACCACTGCTACGCAAACCTACCTTAAGACCCAATGCCTCTTTGGCCATAGGAAGTAGCTCAGTGGGGCTCAGAACAGGCAAGAACACTTGGTGAGTTCATGTACTCACAAAAAACTCTCGGAAAACGAGGTTGCAGGAGTTGGTGAATCAATAGCTCAGCTTCCTTGCTCCCTGCTGTGACAATTTGGAGGTATGTTCCATACACAGACTTTCAGAGGTTTCCCGTAACATTTGACCCAGCTGCACATGCTGATCATGAATGCAAACCGGGCTGACTTTCTTCTCCTCCTTGACTCACCTTCTCACTATCTCGTTCAGATTCTTGGAATAACCTCTATAATACATTCCTTGCAACCATCCTTATCTCTCATCCCAACACTCAGTCGTGGTGCTTTGTAATGAGGTCCAAGGGAAAGGAAAAGCGCTGGCATGTACTAGCTCTACCACTTGAAAGAAATGGGGGACAATAGCAGCTAAAATAATTGTACATTCAGGTTTTTTTTAACTACTTAAAAAATAAACAACAAAAAATAACATTCAGTATTCAGCTTTAGGTAGTAATTAATTCAAAACACACTATAAAATCCAGAGGACCTCCATGGCAGCTGGAGCACAGATTGTACTGGAAATAACGTTGAAAGTCCAGTTTTAAGAGTGATGAAATTACATTGGAGACATTCACAGCCTAACAATTGCTTAATCCAAACTCAGGGCCCTGATAGTAGTGAAAAGACTGATGTCCTGACAACTAAGATGGGACCTTTGAATGGGTTCCCTTGAGTAGTTTAAACTCCCTAGATTCCTGTAAGCCTTCAGACTGGCAAGATCATTTCCTTCCCTTGCCAAAAGGGACTACCTGTCACCATCACTGGCTGGAGATAAAGGCCTCACTTGAGAAGAATGCCTCAAAAGATAATGCCTGTTTGCATCAAGAGTGATCCTTCTACCTGTCACTGTTTCCAGACCAATACCTGCTGGCAGTGTTCAGCATGGTCTGAGTGGATTCTTAAGGGAAAACGGTACAAGGAGAAATGGATTCTCATCTAAAAAGAGCTGCTAAGCCTGGCAGATATCTACCAACAGGAACCAAGAGAGCCTATTATCACATAGGCATGATTTTGAGGGTGCTAAGCCAAGAAAAGTAAAATATACAGCTGGCGAGGAAGAATTTATTAATAAAGAGTCACACTTTGACTTTAACATCTGGCAAGACACTAAAGCTGGTCCTAATATGAAGCTACAATGGCTCCTTTAAGTTTAGAGATGATGATGTGCAGTAGCTAATGAAGTGAAGTTGGAACTGCCTTGGCAGAATGTGAAGAATGAGGCCAGAGTGCTGGGGAAGTAGGCATCCTGGAGTAGCCTAACGATATAAAACCAGGGTATCAGTCGTGTCATTATGTTTCCAGATGGCCCAAAAGACAGTCTCTTCACTAAAGTGATGTCATATGCCCTAGTAAGGAGAATGTCAGCATCCTTGAGACTCTCAGTAGGACTGCCTTTCATAGACCAAGTAGAACACACTTCTGTGGAAATGGCCCTTTTCTTTCAGTGGGGTAACTGGATCTTACAGTAGCAGAAGCCAGATGGTAGTATTTAACTATCAGAGGCAACCCTGACATACTTAACGTGTAGAACAGCAAGACTAGAAATGGCAAAGGGTTTCGTGACCTGTGGGTAACTTTGGCAATGGCTAATATATGTTTGTTTCCCAGGGGCAAAATGTATGGAGAACCAATGAGGATATTTCCTGGTTTCCAAAACCAGAGTGATCAACAGTGGGTGAACTGAACAATAATATCAGCTGCTATAATGAAAAACCATTATTCCTATCTCGATTGAAGCAGAAACCAGATGTCCTTGAGCAGGGAACCTATAATGCCAAGGACAGGCTTAGCGCAAAAACCTCTAACAAGAAAATACTAGGGATTTTTAAAATTGCACAAAATTTAGATACAATTGTAATTAAGATATAACAAAAGAATATTCTGGATCACTTTATACCATTTAAAAAATGGGGAAGAAGAACTTGGAATGTTAAAGGATCAAAGAGAATGTTAGCGTATGGCTGAGGAAGGCCTGAAATTAGAAGAATAAGGTAGGGTTGAAACACGTAGACCTTTCTATGGCATGACAAAGAGGTTTGTTGAAATTTTAATCCCAATTTAATGTAACTAGCAACAAAACAAATAACCTGAATTACATTGTAAAACATTACTCAGGCTGCTGAGAATATTTTATAATTTTGGGATAAGAAAGATCTTCCTCGGGGGGAAAAAACCAAAATCCCAAATGAAGACAAAATATATTTACCTTATTATTTATATTTATCTTAATACTCCCATATTCCAGAAGCCAAAAAACCATTTCAATGGTTGGCAGGAATTAGGGACTCTAGGAAACTACCTCAACAGCAAGAGTTTCTTATCCTTCTTGTCAGTGCACTATAGCAAAAAGTCCTACCATTTTTTCCAAAATGCTACTCACAAAGGTTTTGGTTTTGTACAGGGTGCAGCACAAATGCCCCTCTTTTATTACAAAATCTTTAAATTACAAAATCCTAAGCAGGTAATCCTGTAACATAATAATATCACCCTCAAGCACACCATCTGACATTTTAGCTGAAATGTTCAAATCGCTGTCTGTCTTGTGTGAGACAGTCACATAGCCTACCAACCACACTCGAGCAAGCCTTACTTCTGCGGGACCCGGTATCTTAGTGCAGCAATTTGGGGAGACATTATGCCAAAATAAAAACTAAACTTTTTACTCATTAATTTCATTTCACTGAACACTATCTATAATTTTACTTAGTTTTGGGTGCACCAGCAATCATAATCGCTCTGAGTGATACAGACTTTATGCAATTGTAAGAGCTGATGAAGCAGTTTGTTGGGCTGTTGGCTCTGGGTCTAATATTAAGCCTGAATTCACTACCGATCAGCCCGACCAGGACTCAGGAAGGATGGCTGGGAAAAGAGCAAAGACCCACAGTGTCAGCTGGAACTTAGAGACACAAACTGGAATTCATTAGGACAGCTGGAACATAGGATGGAAAACTAGAACTTGTGTCTTTACCACCTCCAGGCTTCATGCCATGATTAACCTGAAGAAGCTGACACCCTTTACCACAGATACGCAGCACACTTGGCGCAGGTTGCAGAAACCAAATTAGGTGATCTTGTGGTAGCTCTTTTCTAGGCTCTTTTCTAAACCCATTAGAAGGTAAGGTAGTAGATCAGTGATTCACATAAGCAAGGTGTAAGGCATCTGATGTGTGGATCTTTGCTTGATTTTTGCCTTCCAAATCTTGCACAAGGAAAGGGATTCTGGAAACATAGTTTCATATTAGGCAGGTAAACACAGCATGAAGATACTAATGTGGATCCTTTGTTTTTGAGGGGTTGGGAGGAGAGGAAAATGGCTGATGGTTTTCCAGTTGCCCTGACAGCATTGTGATGTGATGCCTTCCCCCTGGGATAGAGTCGCTGTCCAAGCTAAACCAATCAAATGCTCACTTACAGGAAAGGAATCTTTAGCACAAGAAAGGAGAAAAAGGTATTGAAGACTTATTTAATCTTGTAAAATTTTTCTTACCAATATATTCTTGTTCTAGTTCTTGCTCTCAAACTGCCTCGATTGTTGCCTTTCTTCCATGCAGCTGACTGACTTTGTGATGTACTTTCAAAAAATTTCCATCTACTTATGGAACCACACTAGGTTCTACTGATAAAAATAAAAATTCTTAACAAATAGAAACCCATGTATACACAACTAGATAAATGTAAGAGTACATATTCATCGGAGTATGGTTTATAGTTAGTATTAGGCAACATATAAGTCTAACAATAGAATGGTTAAGTAACTACATATAAAGGAATACATATTAATCTATTATTACATTAGCGCAAACACAATGTCTATGTGAAACACAGAAACAAGAAGTTATTTCTCCCTCATAGGTCTGACTTGGCTTCTATTAGGAGCTGTCTGCTTTAGCCTGAGGATCTCTGGGGTGTGGAGGGGGCTCACTTTTTGTGCGTCCGCTCCTCTTACCCACGCTGGTATCGGCATGAGAAAGCAGCTCCCTGGGTTTTGCTCTTGTTATCAAAATGGCAATAACACATAGGAGTGAGCCCTACGGCAAAAAATACTTTTCAAATCTCTGCTTTTATATGTACTAACATCCCATTGGCCTCAGCAAATCACGTGGTCAAGCCCGTAGTCAACATGCAAGAAAGTATATTGCGTTCTCCATGAGACCAGAGCAAGGATGTAGGATCAAAATGCTATTAAAGGAGAATTAAGAATTGAGACCAATAATTCAGTCTACCACAGAACACAATGAAGGTTTTAAAAGTATGAAGTATATCTACAGATGCTGTCAGAGAAAGATCTCAAAGGTTGTAAAGTGAAAAGAAACGAGGTTCAGAAATAAATGAATAATATCATTTTATATAAAATAGGTATGTACTTCCTTCCAAATTATATGGAAATATATTCTACTAAATAAAAATATATAAAATATGCATAATTCTGTTAAAATAAAGAGAGAGAGGGAGAGACCGAAAGACCAGCCTTGAAAATCCCCTGGGAAGACAAAATCAGTTTAGTAACACCAACGTGGCTTAATGTCGATTACTTTGCCAAATTAATTTGACCTGGGTCATATCTTTCTTATGCCTCTGAAAAATCATAGCAAAACTTGAACTATTTCCTAATGTTGATATGAGGTAACCAGTGACAAATTCCCTATCATATGAGAAAATTCTAACACTCTAGGCAGTCACCGTGAAGAATAAACAATCCCCGCTTTCTCACTTTATAAGCTGCTTTATAACAACATATCGCTGAGCCTCATTCCACGTTTTGGTTTGAGTGCTCCTGGTTTGCAAGCTGTCTTTTTGGGGTGTGCACAATAAGTTTTTACTCATCACTACTTCAGTGATTCATTGGTTTCCCTTTGGCTGTTTATGACCTTTGATATGTCCGTACGGATGTCCACCGACTACAATTAGCTGTTACCTCTGCTGAAGACACGGAAGGCATTAAATTGCTTTGAAGAGAAATTTCATTACACTCTTTGGTATTTTGTGTGTACAAGTGCAATTTTATAAGAGACTATAAAAATTTAAAATAAATAGTTTCTCAAAAATTTATTCTTCAAATAGCCACTGTGTACTATATTCTTAATTAACTAAGTCACAGTGTCAGTCAAGTGAGAATTGAGAGAAAATGATTATGCTGAAATTCTTTGGCTATCTATGTCCAAAAAGATATTTATTAATTTATGAAAACCAAGAAACATTCTCTATGCGGTCGTATCATTCTTAGGGCCCAGAATAAACAAGTTCTCGTCTTACTCACGGAACCTTTTCATACATGCCCTATTTTTCTTCTTTATAATATTTCTCATCTTACTCTTCTTCTTAAGCCAGTTCCTGCTTGTCATTCATCTGGATTTAAAAGAAAAAAACTTTAACTGGATACTTTATCTCCCTCTGTTCAGACAAATGCTTTAAGAATTTAATCATGTCACATCATGACTGGTAGAGAAAAAAAATACAAACTTTATTGCTTCTGTGTTATACCTTTTTAAAAAATTTATATTGTTCAATTAAAGTTGTCCCCATTTTCCCCCCATTACTCTCCCCTGACCTATATGCTCCCTGTCCCCACATTCAATCCTCTGCCCACCACTGTCCTTGTCCATGGGTCCTTTATACATGTTCCTTGACTTGACCCTTCCCCTTCTTTCCCCCATTATATGCCTTTTTAAAATCAACTCTAATAACTTGATATTCAAGTTTGATAAAAATTTGAAAATCTCTTTTTAAAAATTTAGTAATTACACCTCTTGCACAGATATATGTATTTGCTCTCCTGCTCCTTGGAAAACACTCCTTTTTAACCAGGTGTTTTCCTTCTTATTTTTCTTACTGAGCCATGTGCCTTGCTTTAGATTAGGGTCTTGTGTGCAAATTTTCTCTTTTCCTCTTCAAGTAATCCAAATTATCTTTTAAGGCCCAAATTAAGTTTTATTTCTTCCAAGGGACTCTCTTGAATTCCAACAGCATTATTTTCTATGGAGTACAATACAAGATTTTCCCTGCAATAAAATGCTAGTCTTTAAAAAATAAAAATAAATTATAAACTCACTCCAGGTAAGAATCATGTTTAAACCTCATCTGTATACCCCATGACTGTTTCAACAATGCTAAGTGCTGAGTATATGCTTGGTTAGATGTTATGGATCATCAGTAGTCATAATAATTATTTACTCTCAGTTTAACAAGGATGCAAGTTGTGAATGGCCCCTCTGATGCTTTCTTGAGAAACACTCCCATATTTTTACTAATGCAATAAACTGAATGCCTGTGAATCATCGTTCATTCAATATATGCTAAGCTAAACAGAATTGCTAATAGAAAAGGCAAAAAGACTGTTTTATATTCCTGACAAAAGAACAATTTCCTAGATATTTCCAATAATGCAATAATAACCACAATAGAAGGAAAAAATGAGTGCAAAATAAATCTATGCAATTTGTAAAAATTATGCAAGTTTTAATCAGACAATTCTTCTATGAGAACTCATCAACAAAGAAAATAAACAGAAATATTCCTAGATTTATTGTATTTATATGAGCTATATATCAAGGTATTCAATTGTATTCTTCTTTGGCAGAATTCATTAATATTTTGTAAGATTCTCCCCTTTAGAAATGTTAAGTTATTAAATAACACAGGATTGTTTTCACAGTTGCCTGTTTCTGAAGATTCCTTTTTTTCTTTTGCTTTCTCACTTGCAGAGCATTCTTTTTTAGAAACAACTCACTCAAGATCCTTAACTGTTTTTATCTGACTTTGCTTATTTCCTTTCATTTACTTTGCACTGCTGTTATTGTTGTAGCTATCCTTTGTAGGGTTCTTTTGTATGTTTTACTTCTTCTCCTTGAATAGAATTCACATTTTCTTCCCAGATACTGATCTGTCTTTTTTGTTAAATTATGTGACAGTGAACAAAACTCGTTTGTGTTTAGCATAGACATCTTTCTAGCAAATTGCAGTACTATATATAGAACAAGATATTTACAAACACCTGCCATTTTCCCACAGGAATATAATCTTAATGTTGCTTCTAAAGGTAATGCAATGTGATCCAGTTTTAACCTGTCTTCTCACTCCATCTCATATGTCATGAAAAAAATAGTTTATTAAACTTGTCTACTTCTCCCATTAGCAACTTTTGCAAGAATAACCATAAATAATAGTATATACATATTCACATACAGACTTCACGTTTAGCATCAATGATATGGAAAACATCAAGGAAAAATTAATCATGTACCTAAAAATATATGCCTAGAAAGAAACCTGTGTATATTGTTTTACAGAAGTATTTTGTTAAAGAAAGAACACTTTGATCATAATTCTGGGCTACCTTGGAAATAAAAAGACAGTTTTACTCATAATAATCAGCATTCTAGGACAATTGTATTTTAAACAGGAGAAAAGCAATCTGCCAAATTCAGGCGGTCTCTCAGTGCATGGCCCATTGGTGCAGCCTTATTTAACAAACCTGGATCATGGCCCTGACTCTGTCAATTTGGAAAATCGATTTTATTTCTTCATCCAGGGGTATCTACCTAGACACTATAAAATAAAATTATGCTAGCAAGCACTTCAAAGAAATTGATTTCTCCCTTTACTTTAACCCTCTGCTTCACACCCAGTCATTCTACTTTCTTATTGTTTTACAAATGAATAAGCATTTGTGATTTGTGAATTTTCTTATGTTGTCTTTCTGTCTAAAACAGCCTCCCCATTCTTTGTGCTAACCAAACTCTTGCTCATACTCCAAAACCTAGTTCAAAGTGTAAACGACTCTGTGAAATGCTTTAATTATTTAGAAAGAAATATTCTCCCTGTTCTTGAATCTTCCCCAATATAGCATTCACTACTTATTTACCCTGTTGGATCAGAATAGAGACTTACTCTTGACACATGGCCTGAATGTCTTAATTTATAAACAGATTTTAATTACATTTACATTTTAACAATAAAAGTATTAATTTTTTAATTACTTGAACTCTCCTTACTTCTACTTAGCACATTATTCTTCCCATATTAAAATTCTGACCTATCAAATTAATTATCACCCAGGCTTGAGCATCATGAATTAAAATTTTAAAAGTCACACCTGTCTAGTGGTCACCAAAGTAGTCAGCAGAGATCTACAGATTCTACCCAATGTATCTAAAAATACAGGATAATAATTTAATTTATTGTATCAATTTCTCTTAAAAAATACGATATTTGGTAAAACAAGACATCATCAATAGGTGTCTAAGAGCAGGGATTCAAATAAATACATAAACCCTGATATTTGGAGAAAGAGTAAGAGTGCAAATCATGTAGTGACTATTACATGTCAATTATGTGTTAATCACCATTATGGGTAAAATATATGAAATACAGAATTAAAATACTTACATAAATAGCAACAGGGTCTTTTAGCTAGAGTTCATGATCAAAAGGAAAAACATTTTTTAGAAACAAACACTGATTTTGAGGTTTTCTAAATATTTATACATGTTATCCCCAATTTATTTCTCAGAGCTCATTGTTAATTTCTGCCCTGAATTTTTCCATTAAGAGATTCTTTTCATTACATGGTCATTAAAGAAAATTATTTGGATAATAAAATTCAAATTGCATGATAGTATAATATAGTAATAAAATTTTTACAATAAAGTTATGAATTGCATCATAAATGCTAACAGCAGAAGAAAATGACTGTTCCCTTGTTAGTGAGACTATTGGGTTGGCCAAAAAGTAGTAGTGTTTTACTGTCTTTAACTTCATTCGAAACTATTTTGTTAGATTGTATTGTGACAGCTGTCATATCAGTGTGCATTTAAAAAAACTTATAAAAATTGGTGAATTTTTGTGCAGCCATTTTAATATTGAAGACGGAGGGAAATACACAGCATTTTCAGTGTATTATGCTTTATTACTTCAAGAAAGGTAAAATGCAACTGAAACACAGAAAATGATTTGTGCAGTATATGGAGAAGGTGCTGTGACTGGTAGAATGTGTCAAAAGTGGTTTGCGATGTTTCTTGGTACTATTGACATTTTGGCCAAATAATTCTTTGCTGTGGGGCTGTCTTAGGCATTGGAAGGTGTTTAGTAGCGCCCTTGGCCTCTACACACTAGAAGTCAATACCCGGAGATAGCCAACATTCTCAAAATATCCAAATCAATAAAATTATTGGTGAAAATAAAAAATGTGTCTTTTGTTTTATGGAAAAAAAATTAACAGAATTTTTGGCTAGTGCAATACATCTCAACACTTTAGACAGTGTTACCCATTTAGAAATATCAGAGAAGGCCACTTAGAATAACTTATTGGTTAGTAGATCTAAATGTTTAGGTTTTTAAAAAATTCTGTCTGGAACATAAACCGATGACATATATTTGAGTAATTGGGTAGGTTCTAAAATATGGGACAATAGTTCAAACAAATTGCATTTTATTAATGTTTTAATTTATACATAACTGAATTATGCATAACATTTTCAATGAACACCATTTTGTAACCTTAAAAATCCAGAGTAAATACTTTTCTAAATAATTGTACATTTGTAAGATTTTCTTGATGAAAGTATATTTACTTGGTATTTGGATCTCTCTTTTGTAATCCTATTTTGTAGTCTACTAGATAAACCCTCTTATTTATGTGCTTCAGCGGAGCTGAGCACAGGCCATTCAACCGGCTCGCCTTCCCACGCTTTACGTAGCCCCCATGATGCCGCCAAGGGTCGCGGCTTCCTTCTCAGTGTATCTTTTTAACATGAGAAGACATAATAACACTTCATTAAATAAACCTAAGCATTTTGGACTTAATTGCACACTCCTCTTGTGTTTTTATGGTGGAATTGTTGAGTTCTTTTTTAAGCTATAAATCACCTTAATGAATTTGCTTGCAATCAATTATTTTCCAATTTTGATATGCAACCAGCACAGTATACATAAATGTTAAAGTTTAATATTAGGACGTAAATATTTAACATTATGATGGAAAATTCTTCCAAATGCAGCATTTTTAATAACATAAAGTGAGATGTTCAAGCCATGTCTCCACCCTCTTTGAATTTTCTGTCTTCATTTATAAGAATAATTCTTGAGTAAATTATCTTTCCTAAAATATAATATTTGAACTGTCAACTATTAAACGTAATATCTACAGGATGTGATAAATAATAAGATCTATTTTTTTTACTTTCATAAAAAAGGAAATATAATGCATTTTACTTGCGGTGCCTATAATGAGATTCTTACTTGCTATTGCGACACTAAACAATATATGCTCTTGCTCAGTGTTGTTGTAAGAACCTGTGTATGTGCGACTCAATTAGTTTAGAAAACTTATTGATTGTCCACACTGGTTCCATACAGAAGTAGACTCTAATGAGGAATTTAAGCAGGGCCAGAACAAGTCATTACGCCCCATCTCCTCGCTCCTTACATCCAGTCTCTAAGTTGGGCTTACAAAGTCTAGGCTGTACTCACCAGAAGAAAAATTCACATTTTAGCTGAAGTGTGAGTCATTTTCAGGGGCTCAGAAGCTTACTCAAATCAAAATTACGCATGTCTGTTCACTTTATCGCCATGCCTCAGCACTTATATGCTGTCTGGCTTCAAATTTCCTGAATACAAAACCTTGCCAAAATGTCTTTTAATTTAATAATGCTAATTGTCATCAGATAATAATACATTGTCATGAACGCAACAGTCACCCCACTCCTCACCTTTGCGAACAGAACCCTGAATTGTTTTCTCTCCTCCGAATAGCCGTAAATAGCCGTGCCCCTCAGAGATGAATGATATGCCCAGGGAATGAAGTATAATGTCCTAAGGTAAACATAAATGGTTTGATTGCTACCAAGTTCTGGTCAACGAGACACACAGCAAAGATGTTTAGGCTGCTTCCTCTTTAATTGCCTTTGCTAATTAGTGTATGAATGTGCGAACCTTGGAGTTGCTAAAGGCATCTTTCTATTCTGAATAGCAAAAGCTAACATAATGAGAGAATGAATGGCACAGTGGAAAGACGGGAGGGAAAAATAAACGGTCATTTATGATTTTCTTAAGCTTTTGCATTATGTGTGTTGGGTTCAGAACAAGCCACCCCAAGATGTGCTTCTGTGGTATGCAGGTTGTTTGAGCTAAGAGCACTTTTAGCTTCAGGCTTAAAATAAACTTCTGTCCTTCCCTTAACTACCTAGAAGAATTTGAATTAGAGGCCTTGCCCGTAATGAGATTATCCGAGATAACCTCTTTGGATCTATCTATAGGATAAGACAAACTTCTGTTTACTAAATGTCCTTTCTTATTCTGCGATGACCCTTTAAAGCTCCCTATGTGCCTTACTTCATGCCGAGCTTAGGATGTCTTACGCACCTCAGTCACACTCTGTATCTCTGAACATTCCCTGCGCGTGGGGTTTCTGAATCTCTCCTGCAAGTGAGATTCCCATACATATGTATGTGCTTGAATTTGGTTATTTTCTCCCACTAATGTGTATCATGCCTGTTTGATTATTAGAGCAGCCAGAAGAGCCGGAGGGTAAAAAAGGACTTGTTCCTTTCTCACATGTGAACTAATGCGATACATTTTCCGCTACATTTAAAGCATATTTAATTGGCGTTAGTTTTACTCGGCCAACAACATTCTGACTTATACAAATACCCACTTGTATGTTCCCTCCAATTTTCAGTGGATGTGTGCCCTGAATATATTGTCTGACTTTCTAACCAGGCAATTTGAACCAAATGTTGACAATTTGAACCAAATACCTCTGAACCTGTTTTGTATTCCAGAAATAATATTGCTACTAGTAAATGCCTCCCAGAGAATTAAAATACTGACCAAGGAGTTTTTCACATTTAAAGGTATTTTAAATTATTTCCTTATAGGATAAGACATGTTACTAATAGCTATAGCTAGCAGTGCCTTGAGTATCTTATAACAATACATAACTACCTTTAAATTAATGTAAGCTTCCCTTTACCTACGTGTTATACATGCTGTAATTGTGTGCGTTTCATTTCAGTCTTAACACGAATGGCTACTTTTATCCTGTTAGTTCTTATAGACTGACATATTATATTAAAATGAAAGATCTAAAATAAATATTACTTCTTACAAATTATATCCATGTATATATTTTTAGCAAGGAAATTAAGAAAGTCAGTGAGTCTAAAAATTATTGAGTATATTTGAAAGCATGGGAAACTTCTCAGCTACAGAACATTTAATAGCTAAAACTTCCCAATACGTATAACATCTGGCACAGCGATTCCACTTTATCCGATTCTATATCCAAATAGTGGCTACTAAAGACTTTGCTGTTGTATTTACTGTACATGTGTGAGCTCACAAGTAGAATTTCCAACTCAAAGGGTGGAGGTTTGGTATCTGGATTCTAAATACATTTTTAGGTAATCCTGATGTGTACTTCGTTCGAAAACTACCGAAAAATTCCTGTATGACCACTGAGGAATAGTCTATGAGCCAGCAGTACTGAGTATCAACAATTACTTTTCAAAATAAACAGAAAAGGGAAAGATGATAATCTCCCAATAGGTCCCTGAAACTGAACTAAATTCAGGGAAGCTAAGTGTGTATATTTTTCCTGCTTATTTGTTTTATTTTGCTCCTTTTATCGATGATCTGTAAATTTCCTTCTGGAGGGGCAGCGTAATAGGCCTCATTGTTTTTTGTTCTTTGTTTCTCGGAGAAACAAATAATTAAAAATATACATTAGTAAAAGACATATTGTCCCAGAACCAAGCACAAATATATATTTTTATTGTTATCCCTACTGTCTAGAGGTTTGTTTTTGTTTTGTTTTGGTTAAGGAAAACAATGAAAACAATTGGAGAATGTGTAATTTATATTTTTTATTTAAATAAAATGAGAAAGAGGTAGAAATCGAGCTTAGATCAACATTATCAACATTACCAACAAAAGGAAACATTATCTCAGAAACAGGCCTTAGAGGAGGTCCAGCCAACATTCTATTTCTGAGCAACCTATGCTACGCTGTGGACAAGGGGTCTCACGTTGTTTCTGGATTACTGGGAATGCTTGCCAAAAAAATTAGAGGCGTTCAGTTGTTGTTTTTAAAATATGCCAAAATTTTATTTGACTAATCAGTTAATTCTAGGAATACTTCCTAAAAATAGTGAGATAAAAAAATAAGCTTATAATTACAAACAATAATAAATGCAATGAGGAAAAAAACACAAAATGCTATGAACTTATTATAAAAAACAAACCTAATCAAAGGGAGGCATTCTCTGGGAAAACTTTCTATCAGGAATTGATATTTCAGCTGAGATCTGAAGGATGAATAAGGGATAAGTAGATAAATATAGAGGGTAGGGGGTGAGGAAGAGCATATAAAGGCAACGGAAAGTATGGTCTCGGGGGCAGTCAGGAGCTTTATGTATTTGAGAGTGTGAAGAACTGAAGAGAAAACAAAAACATCAAGGACAGAGTAATGAAGATAAAGTTTTGACACTTGAAAACCGTTCGTTCCAACAGTTTTTGGAATTCATATTGGCCGAGAGGAGCACTTGGACAGGACGAGGAGCGGGTACGAGGAGACGAGATTGAGACCTATTAAGGTCGTACGAGTGATGATATTAGCAATGGAGAGAAAAAGAATGATCGAAATTTAGCAAGAGCTTATTTAGATTGGAGGTGATGTGAAGGAAAAGATTTCTTCCTTCTGTAATCAGATAAATGTGTATGCCATTTACTGAGATAGTAAACATAGGAAATAGAACATATTTGAAAGAAAAGCTGTTTTTTGATATGTTTGTTTTTGAAAGATTTTTGTGACATCCAAGTAGAAATGTCAAGACTTTTAAATATATATGTTGAGAATTCAGAAAACAAAGATGTGGCCAAGACTGGCATATCGATAGTATTTGAGGAAATGTCATGAATGACACAGAGCGATAGGACTGCCTAGGAGATGTCAAGGACCAAGGCTTGATGAAGATTTAAACTTATTAAAAGGGAGTTTTTTATAAAGCAAAAAAAAGTATTTAAGGAGACTTTTCTTAAGAATATTTGGCAGAATATTTTCAAATATTCTACATGCTGAATTCAAAATAGATTATTATATGGCTAACCTATGCAAAATTACCAAGAGACTATCAAAATCATAAATAAAAGGTGGATATAGTATTAAATACCAGTATTTCTTTACTGCATTATTGATAACTATGAGTAAGAAGTGGACTACAAAGTATTTCCAATATGCTTGTCGGATCCACTATTGCTTTTCCTAAATTGAACAGACTTAATCTGCTTCTTTCCCTACACATCGCCACATCTGCGTATGTCAGATGGGTGCTTCTTTTTCCTAGAGATGATATATTGATTTAAAAAAATCACTCTTTATGTCTTCAAATGCTCTAAATCAACCTTTAAAGTAACATTTTTCCTTTGCTATAGGAGCTTTTCAAATGACACTTTTATTGCTTTAGCTATTTCTATTCCAATGTAAAAATTCACAAATTTATGAAATACTATAAACCCTCGATATATGATTTCCATGTACAGGGTCCGGCAGAAGTAATGTCTGTTTGAATGTGGTTGGTAGGGTAATAAATTGGGTGTAATAATTTATAGTTTTAATTTGAACATTTCACTTAAAATGACATACGGTATGCTTGAGTGTGGTATTGCTATGTTACAGAATTACATGCTTATGATTTTGTAATAAAAAGGGGTGTTATTTGTGCCGGACCCTGTATTTCTTCTACTTGAAAGTGGCTAGGCATATCACTCTAAAAATATCTTGCACCCAATATACACTGAAGTTTCACTGATTTTAGGTGGGTACAAGTTTACTGTCTAGATTAATATTCTTAAAAGAGTTTCCTCATTATTCAGAAACATCTCTATATACAACTATTGATTATTATGTTATACACTTGAAACTAATATAACCTGTCAATTATATCTCATTTTTTAAAAAAAGAACCTATTCTCTGATTTTTTCATTTCTTATACTACCAGATGACCCTCAAATTCAGAAATTAGGATTTATTCACCTATTTGCTATTCTATAGATGTTTTTCTATGTGAAAAGAATAATATGTGACACTTAGTAAGGATGTATAATTGAGAAGAGAGTGAATACACACTTTTCGGGCATTTTAGCGTTAACCTTTGCATCACTGACGCCATTGTCGGCTGTGGGTAAAATGCAGAAGCTACAATGTTCCAGAGGAACAGGGCTTTTCCATATACATCTCAGTTAGCACAATGACAGGTTAGACAACACTCATCCTAAAGTGTGCGCAAATGAACTTGTACAACTTTGTGAGTCTGATTTTGCTTATCCGAGGCCTCATAGAGGCTATTGGAGATTTTATAACAAAGGAAAACTAGTCCTACTCGCTGACCCTTTACAAACATGTGGACATTTATCCATCACCACCAGTAGTCGAGGTATTAAATTTTATTCTCATTCTAGTAGATTTGATTCTTATTATTCCTGACAAGTTATGTTCTATAAAATTGCCACAAACACTGAATAATGTAATAGTAAACTATTGCTCCTAGAAGAAATACAGAGTTGCTTTGCAAACTCTCTGGTCACAATATTTTGTTACTCAATCAAAACATAACCCTGTTTTGCTTGTATTTGTTTCAAGGTCGCTTATCTGGTATATATTTCTGATTCATTAACATTGAGCTCCTGGCTGATAATACTAATAATGCGTATATGAAGGAAGTTTACCTAACATAAATTTTCTCTAAAGGCACGTCCCTCTTAGGAGCTTAGGAACACTAGTCTGCACTTCGGCACTTTGCTTGGGGCTCATTTAAAACGGTGAATCATCGGAAAAAAAAAAAAACCACAAAAATGCTAAAAGCATTGCACTAAAAAGACCACCACAAAGGACATTTGTTTACAATAGAAGGTCAAAAACAAGAAGTCAGTGTCTCCCAGTGATTTACGTTCAACTTCAGCCGGGAACATGTTTATCAGGAAACTCAATTTTTCTGCTTCTCTGTGCGTGTCTGCACATGCCTGCAAATGACCTCCAAAATGTCATGAGCATTGATTTTGGGGTTACAAATAAATTTTAGTAAGCAGTCCAATTTGCATATACAGAATCTACAAGTAATAGGACCCACTGCATTTTAGTGGACCATAAAAGGCATACTTTTTAAAAAATATTTTTTGGTGGTCATGTTATCCAGAAAGGAAAACAGTGATTAATGATGTACTTCTTATGCAATAATAACAAAATATATATTTCTTAAAAATAACACTGTAAAACCCTAGGTAGAGCTTAATTGTATGTTGACACAACATACAGTTGCAGTAGCTTTGTTGGCAGCGGCGAGAACAGCACCAGGTGTTCGACCATGAAAAGTCAGACTGGACCTTGGTTCAGCACCCTTAGTACCTGAGTTATGGCTAGGAAAGAATTCAGAAAACATCAAGAGAGCCTTTATTTTAAAAGTCAGTGAGGTAGAAGTAGTGAGCCCTGAAAAAAATGGGTTCGGGAAACAAGTCATAGAGGCAAAATCAGGGCCCTTGGAGAGGATAAGGCAATGGAAACAGACAGGCAGGAAGAGGGCGGGTTCCCAGGAAAGGGGAGTGTGCTGCTTCCTGGGGCTTTTGAGGTTGGAGATTTTAGGAGCTGTCCTAGGGCAGGATCTCAATAGAATATTCATCAGCTTTCCGGGTGTTTCTGTTCAGGGTCATGGGTCCCATTGATTGGACAGCCTTAGGGCAGGGGGTCTGAGATCAGTGATGGCATGGTTGGTTTGGCTTTCCTGATTTTCTGGTCCTGGAGCTGAAGAAACACAGCTGAGTCCTAGATGTTATCTCTAGGGGCTAATGCTTAAGGGACTGGTCATTCAAGGGTCTCCATGGGAGTCACATGAGGCCACTCTTTGAATATTTATTCCTCCTCCAAGGGGGTCTACCATATGACTAGCGACATGCCAGGGCAGGAAAGATCAGGGGAGGGTCTGAGGCGCATGGCCAGTGATATGAAAAGCCAGGGGTCTAAGCTGCATGACCAGGGATATGCTGAGGAAGAAAAGGTTACCCTGGGAGCTAGGTCCTTGTTGTCCCAGTTTGGCCTGTTGCTAGGTGCCCAGGGCTTTCCTCCCTGGTGACCTTCTGTACTTGGTCCCTCATCCTTGTTCTACTCATGTTTGTCTGCCTGCCTAACATAGCTTTATATCAAATTGAGTAAAAATCACTTATGACTTTATGGTGTTCTTATAATAACAAACATAAGGCAAAAAAAAGAAATGCTGATTCTCTCGCAATAGGTTTTCTTCTACTAACTAAATAACTTCAAATTTCTGCCTTGGTACCTGTCCCTTATTTTCCAGTCTTTTAATATTAAACTATAATGTTTCTAACTTTGTAGGAAATACATGTTTGTCTGATATGTTACTGGAAAAGAAGAATTGTGTATTTTATATTATCTCTTTTATGTATATTTAAATATCAAAACCAATATTGATCTGGAATGGTGTTGACAGACCAGCTATCTCTAGCCTACATATTACACATGAGAAACAGATCCAGAAAAATTAAGTGATGAACATTTCCATGGCTAGATTAAGTATGTGGTTTGTTTGAGAATAAAACATTTTATCTTACACTGATCCTTTTTGCATTTTTTTAGAGACTACACTAAATTAACCTTGGTTTAGAAGCAGAACCCAAATGACAGAGAAGCCAGAAGCAACACTGCAGCTATCATTCAGCGTTTGAAGGTGTACACGATTCAAATAATTCCCATGGTGTTCTTGTTTCCAGGTTCTTCACCTGACATTTCTGCTTTTTTTTCCTTTTCAGTGCACATTTCTCTCAGTCATGTATTTTTAATGCAGAACTTTGCTTTGAAAAAGCACAAACTGGAACAAAGAAAGTTGATACTCCCTAAAAGATTGGATGTGAAAAATAATCATGGATGACTGCTTGGTTTACCTTGAAAATACACTGAGAATAGAGTTCTACTCTCTGTTCATTATTAGTTGCAAGGTGACTCAGAAATAAATACAGGTCTGTGAATTTCTCATACGCTCTAGTGCTGTTGCAAAGAACGTTTTTAACCTTCTGATGCATAATGGTAAGTTGCAGGCACATAGAAGATATAAAAAAAAAATGTTTGTTAAATAATTGTTAAATGGCTGAACCGTGGCATTGATTTAAATAAGACCTTGAAGTACTTTTATAGACACATCTGGTTTTTCCTTCTCCATCAGCTTTTTAATTCAAATTAATCACTGGAGCCACACAACCTGCCCAAATTAGCATAACAACCAGTTTCTCATTCTCAGGACCTAAAATTAACAAATAATGCTGGAGTTTTAATCAGGCCAAATTCAAGTTTGTTTCTAACACTTGAAAAAAGATCTGCTTAGAGAATCTTAATAATCCAAATGCAGATACCGATTTTTAGCTGTCCTTATAGCTTTCAGAATAAAACCCTTGCTAAGCCATATCCCCTCAGAGAGCACAGAGTTAGTAATAATTGTGATCCCACTTCCTCATTTGGCTGAACCTTGTTTGATTGGCTTCTAAAGTGAGAATGCTCCAGTGCATATTTTCATGCCCAGCCATTGTGCCCCAATATGACCTCACAGTGAGGATGTCTGTATATCCCAGAAGACCCTGGTGTCAGCCACAGGCTGGGACAAACCCAGCCTTCCTGTGCTGCATGTGAGGCCTTGATATTAACCTGAGGACACCAGCCAGGCTCCCCTTTCCTTAATGTTAAGTTCCTTATCAAAGACCTGGGCACATCTCTGCCAACTTAAGATCCTGTTTAAGATCATCCCTGTTTATCAGAGATTGTAAAAGCACTGAGCCTCAAAAAGTAGCATTCTATTTCCTTACCTCCTAAGAGATTTCCTTTGCATCAGTACAGAAATAACTTAAAAAACCATCATAAATCATAAAATATCTATCACAAAAGGTCTCTAGGGCTATGGGATCAACTGTATTTAGACATAAATAACACATGGGGTGCTCAAAATTGCTCTTCTCTGAGCAAAAGAGATCTGTCCTCTGGATGACTTCCTGTGTCCACCTGACAGAAAAACTGTAAAAAACTTCTAAGTGGCAGTCTCTTGAAGTCCTGACCACCTCTGTTACACAATGATACAACGAGTTGTTCCAATTCTGATTTTTTTATAATATTCCCTCCAGTTCTTCTCTTCTATATTTTGTCAATCTTTACCCGGCATCAAAATTTGTTGCTAATATTTGTTTGCTTTCTGATTAACAAAGCATTTTCACGTATCTTACCTCACTGTGATATTCACCACAAAAGCTGCGCACCTACCTATACCTGCAGCAACATTGTCTAAGTTTCTCACTTAAAAATTTCCACAACCAATATCTAATAAAGTTGCCTAGAAATTGAGAAGTCTAAGTAAATTATATGTTAACTATGATCTAGACTAGAGGGTGATGTATTACCTTGATGATGAAAGAAAAAGTTGGGAAGTTGGAGTCTAATTAAAAAATTAGTAGCATTTTGAATATTCATAATGTGCTGGACACTGCTATATAATTGTCTCTCTTGATATTCACAAGAAGCCCTAAGAGGTATAGGTCATTATGTCTATGTAAAGATCAGGAAACAGATTTGAGAGCAAAATTTATAACAAGGCCTACCCTGAAGTTTCAGAGATTCTCCTGCTGGATTTGAAAAAACAAGTACCCATAAGTTTTACAGTAGCAAGGAAATGAATTTTTCCAAGAGGCAGTTGAGTTTAGAAAACCTTCAACGTGGAAACAATCCCAAACCTTGCAGGCCCCTTGAGACCCTGAACAGGGGACCAATTTAATCTATACCTACACTACTGACCCACAAAATTGTGAGATAATAAGTGTGTTTTGGTTTAATACATCTGCCAAAGATCACGTAGTTGGAACATGCTGGAATCAGAATTTGAAGCCATGGCTGATAGATTCCAAAGACCAACTAGTATCTCTAATAAATAATTGCTATCATTCATATTTGGTAGAAGAATGGAAAAAATAGAAAGATAAATTATAGCCAGATGATAAAAGATAGAAAGACAGTTGGACAGACAGAGATGATAGACACAGAGAGGTATTTTATCACACCGAGAAACACAGAGCTTCCAAGCCTTTAGTCTGGAAAGAGACTAAATTCACTAAAGCCAGACAGACAAAGACCACAAAGAGCATTTTAAACAGTGACATTAGTTCTGAAAGGAAGTACTTAAACTTTAGGATATAAAAAAGAACGCAAATTTAAAGTAACATAATATCTGTGAGAACATTATACAGTAGATCTTTAAAATTAAGTACAAGTGAGGATCCATCTTATTTACTCTTCTTAAAGTCATGGTTTAAAAGTCTAAACTAATTTTTCTCTAAACAAACATTAAATTAACATTTTCTAGGTATCTCTAATACATTGTTCTTCTTTCCCTAAGAAAAAAGACATTACTTTTTGACCATTAGCCCTATTGCATTGCTTATTGGATGTGAGAATGGAATTTGGAATAACTGTTACTGTACGTAGTCAGCTAATTATTATTAAGGGGTGTAAAGAGAATTGGGCATTGAGTTTAATAAACCAGGGCGCACGAGCCTGTTTGCTTCACTAGGTAGCTACAGTTTCACAACCCAAGGGATCACAGCATTGCCCTGCCAAAGAGATTAACACTTCTCCCTTTTCCCCTCCCATACCAGATTGTTGGGGGCATGCCGGTGTAGATGCTTGACCATAAAGGCCTATCAGTCTAACTAGGAGGTGGACTTATCAAAAAGCTCTCAAAAACTTGGGAAGTTGACTGGCTAATATAATCCCAGGGGAACAAAGAAGTTTCTCTTGCTCAGTAACACACTTGCACAGGACACTTACACATTCTCTCTTACCCAAGAGCTCATGACTATGCAGGTCTAGCAGCTATAAGGGCTCATGGGTCCTTGGAATGTTTTCCCGAGATCCAATGAAAGAACCTGTTTCCCAAAAACAGTTGGTGAGCCAGGCATGAGAGGAAGAAGACTTAAATGATGGTGAGAAATGGAACTCCACCTCCCTGTGCTGGGAGTTCTAATCATCATTTCTCTCTCTCTTTCCTCTATTGGTGCTTGTGTGAGCTTTTTGCTTCCTTTTCTCTGCCTTCTGTAGACTCTTTCGCTTCCACTTCAGACTCAGATCCAGGACCAACTTCGTGGGCATGGGCCCAGCAGCCTCAGCCCCAGTTGCAGCCTCTGCCTACCGACCGGTGTGCAGCGGAAACAAGGCCGGCTCTTTTTCAGTCAGTCCCAGGGTTGTTTTGGCCGCCACAGCCCTGGAGAAGCAGCAAAGTGCCCACACTTTTGTTCTCAGCACTGCTGCCACCACAAACCACAGCGTTTTTGGTCCCCACAAGGCGGGAAGCTACTTGGTGCTGGGGAATGCAGAATGCAGGAAATATGCATATGCCCACTAATGCTGTGCGTTTTGCTTCTAGCGCACAAAACCTGGGTGTACGCCAGGTTCCCTTCCCCATCCGCAGCTTCTGCAGGCCCAGTCAGCATGCAGAAAGGCGGACCTTTCTCACCTGTGGGGCCCAGCCGAGTTGTGCACATCATGGGCACACAACTCCAGCCCCCTGTGGCTGCCGGCCTCCATCCTGTTTGGCCGGCTGTCTCGCACCACTCGCCCAGGGGCATTAAGATGTAGCTGCAGCCCAGCTGCTTGCAGTGCACATTTCCCGGCCTCATTTACAGTTTCACTCTCCCACCTCCATGCCCAACTGCCCCTGGGTTGTTCCGAGCCATGTGTCATCCGGCTCTCAGTCTCCTTCAACTCCACACCCTCATCATACCTGTCTCTATGCAGCCTGGAACTGGGAGTCATGGGTGAGAGCGTGGCAGAGAAAGCCATTGGCAGTAGCTGCTCCTTCTCTTCAGGCATAGGGTGACCCGTTTGGTCCCTAGTCTCACAGCGAGTCCCCCTTGCAACCATCCACTGCTAGGACAGCAGGGGCCATGACTGCAGCAGGAGCCCCACTTGGAGTTTACAGCTACAGCAGGCAGCCTGGAACCTGGAGCCGGGTGTTCTACCCCTGCAAACACAGCCGCTTGTCTATGCTTTTAGGGCACCACGCTCCTAGTCCTCATTTATGCTTTTGCAGTTATATCTAATAAATAAAACAACCTCAGATGTAAGTCCTTATTAATCTTAGAGACTGGCTAAGCATTTTTTAATCCCTTCCTAGAGAAGGCCAATAGTATTTAAACCCAGGGCCCAGGGTATTAAATCTCTATGTAACCATGTTAACAGAGGATGCTCCCCTCTTCTCCTAGGAGAGGTGGCCTCATTTTACCAGACTTCCTAAAGGACCGAGACTGCTAGGACTCGCCCAGTTGCTAAAAGCCAATGATAAGGTGAGTTTTTCTACTGTACACAATGGAAATAGTAGGCACCCCTCATCAGACATGAGGGTGGAAATCTCCAATAAGGCCAGAAGCCAACCAAATCGCCCATGTGGTGTTAAATAAAGCCAAGAGCAGTATGTGATCACCACTGACTGTTGGTAAGGCTTCACAGCTGGACAAATTGTATGGCTGCCTCAGGAAGGCCTCTGCCCCCAACAAGGGAGGGGCAGACGTGGGCTGTGGGACACCAAGACCAACAAAGGCATCACAGCCCATCCGGTGTTTTGGTCCGTGAACGGGGCTATGGAGCATGGAGGACACTTATACCTCCCTCAGGTACACAATATCTCCCTCTTTTTGGAGAATGAAGGTTTTATCTCTCTCTCTTATGTGGCTAACAAATTTATCTCCCTCTCTTAGGAGGATGACGGTTTATTTCCCTCTCTTAAAAGGAGGAGAGTTTTCTCTCCCCAAAGAAAACAGGCAGTAAAATCTCCATCCACAGCGCCTCAAGAGACACCTTTAAGGATGCATACTCAGCAACTGAAAGGCATTTAACTCGGGATCTCCAGAAAAGTGCTTATACATCATTGTTTTTATGAAGCCCAAGTCTGCCTTTGATATGCAAATACCTGGTCTCCAAGAACTTTTATCTAAACCATCTTTCGGAATGCAAATTTCTGAAAGGTAAATCTTATCAAGAAAGAAAAACAGCTATCTGAGTAAACCAATATAACTTATTTTAGATATTCCAGCTTTCTAAATCAGTTAGCTTTTCTTTGTAATACCTCTCCTATCTCATGGAAGTATGCCTCTCAAAAGTGTGAGTATGTTTGCCAATCAAGAAGCCTATGTTTCTAGAAGTTATGAAATATGTTTGCCAATCTAAGAAATGCTGATTGCCTACTTTTAGCTGCTTGATAGAGTTGAAGTTTGGTCTTTTTCACTTTGTTAGAAGAACAAGAATTTTCCTTTTTAAAAATATTTTTCTATCTGCTATCTCCAGAAATTGGCAGTTCTTAGTGAGTCATGGCAATAAATGTCTTTACATAGAGTCAATCAGACCAGTTTCAAATTATGATTTTATTAATCAAGAGTTTGACTGTAATGCAATGTTTAAGAGAGGCATGTCAGGCCTCTTGATATCACCAGAAAGCCTTAAGAAATTGAAATTGACTTTCAAAGCAGATAAAAACCCACTGCTTTCTTGGTCACGTGGTTCAGAGAAGTCTTTCCAGGTAAGTAACAAAACATGTTTTCCTGAGTAATGACAAGGAAAAAGTCATTTTGGGGGACTTCAAGAACTTGGGGAATTTATTCAACTGATAGGGTAACTCAGTGGTAAAGATTTTAGCTTTAGTTGATTTAAGTGATTAATGCATGTGGAAAGCTGTTATTCCTGGAACTGAAATGCATACCCTACTTGACTACAGAAGGTTAACAAACAATTCAAACTTGGGGTCCCACAAGGTCTGCAAGCCATGGAGATAGGATCTGAGTTGTTGCTAAACACATTAAAAAGTACTAGGAAAATCATCCCCAGACTACAACTCTTATCCAATTAACCTTTTTTATAAACCTCTTACCAACCCTTTCTTCTCCTTATAAAAGGGTCAGCTTCTGATGAGATGTTAAGATGGCTTTTGAGGATATATAACCCACTGGCATCTGAATAAGGCCCTCATAAAGATCCAATCCTTGTCTCTACGTATTGGTTCTGGTAGTGACAGGCAGCATGAACACTGACTTTTTCGGTTTTAAAACCCATAGGCAGAGCCTGATGGCAACTGTGTGGCTTGGTTTCTGTGTCCTGAGGGACTGACTAAAGCTCAGTCTGAAGCTTTTGTGTGACGTTCCAGCAAAGCAAATTTAAAGTGCTCGTATGATCAACTAATATTCTCATTTTGTTCATGCAAATAATTGGGCTAAAATAAGACTGGACTAAATGCAGTCTCTTGGAAGAAAATGAGAGTAATTTTAGGGAGAGAAATTGTATTTCAGTGGAAATAACAATGCCTAATTGTGGTATTAGACTCTAATGCAGTTAACTGTCTCCAAATTTTGTTTTTACATATAAGCTAAACTGATTCCCGATTTCTTCTAGCTTTCTTCAGCTCTCCAGGTTAATGTTTTATTTTATTCTCTAATCTTTGGACTAGAAGTTATTGAGAAATAAACTTTTTTTTAAGAATGTGTATGCCACACAGAATTTACCTCAGCACCTGATGACATCACTAGAGATGTTCAAACTGCAAAGAGAATCTGTCCAATTGACATTGCTTAGTTTTATTCAACAAAAGCTTTGCATTTAGAAGTCTTCTCAACTGACAGCCTTGAAGACTCAGAAACTGATTTATAATTTGCTGTGTTCATTAACCTTTGTGTTCTTCCTTCTGTTTTCATAGAGTGTGTGCCTATGACCTTATTTACTGGATTGTTTGTTTACACAGTATACACATCACTTTAGAATCCCATCTACATCAGCATCTCCTAAAAGTGAGACACAGCAGTTTGGCTGGATTGACTTGATGTCAGGATTAAATGGTTGAGTCAGTGAAGTATGGGGTGATCTATCAGCTTCATTTGAAAATGCTTCACCTTTTCTGTTCAAATGTTTCAGACAGAAAAGACCCACATTTCTTCAGGGGGACACATCTTAGACTATTTCCCTCAGACTAATGTAAATTAAGTACAATAAACAGGTGGGTTTCAGACAGGTGTGACACACCTTGCTCCAGAAAAACCACTCCTCCAGCTTAATCTGGGACACTTTAGAGTTAGTCCCTTCCTCTGTCACAGAGTTTTACCTCTCATCAGATCTTTAGCTGCTATAGTTTTCCTCATTTTTCAGCTATGCGCATTAACCTTCTTGTCAAATTTGTCAACTTTAGAATACAACAATGATACCAGCTTGTTCCACAATATCACCCGCTAGACTTCATGTATGCTACCTCCCAGGAACAACCAGCTGACCTGGACTTTGCAAAATCCCTCTTCCCTGCATGAAGTCTTCTCTTTCCTTTTGTTCCTTTCTTCCTTTAGGAGACAGGAAGACACTCTTGACCTGGGAATTGCAAGACTATGCTCCTCTGACAATAAGAAGCAGCTACAGAAAATGAGACCTTCTCTACCCTTGTAAGATTACAATATGCAAGGTCTACAGAGGGGAATGTTACCATAGGTAGTTAGCTAATTCTTAATAAGAAGTGGAGCAAAGGGTATTAGACATTAAGCTTAATAAACGAGGGAACATAAGCCTGTTTGCCTACCCAGAAAGGTGCAGCTTCACACTCCAAGGAATCAAAGAATTGTTCCACCAAGTGTATTAACACTCCTCCCTTCCCACTTCCCATAATGGATTGTAGTGGGGTTTGGGGGGTACTCAGGAGGAGGTGCTTGATCATAAAGGCCTAAGTCTAAATAGGAGGTGGACCTAACAAAAAGCCCATGGAAGCTTGGAAAGTTGATTGGCTATTTTGAAAAACACCTGGTCCTTCCAAAGCTAACATAGTCTCAGGAGACCAAAGAAGCTCTCTCTCTCTCTTGCTAGGTAACACACTCACCCCATGTGTGTGTGCTTTCTCTCTTACCTGGACCTGGGAGCACACCGCCATGCAGTTCTAGCATTTACAGGAGCCTGAGGTAGACTGTGTGGGCTCCAAGAGACTAAACTTTAATATGAAACAGAAACCCTGGACAATGGCCTTTGTTTTGGCCTTGCTGAAGGCAAGGTTGGACTTTATCCATGGTGTGATGGACAGAAAGGGGACACAAAGACAGACTTCCACACAAATAACCATCTTGCTATACCACAATCCCCATGCTTGGGTCTTTGGAATTCTTTCCTCACAATCCAAAGAAAGGACCTAATTTCCACTGACAAGACCTCACACATTCAAGTAACGATGGTAACACTTACTGAAATATAAATTTAGAGCATTCTTTAACTCACCAAAGTCTTACTTTCTCATTTGTAAAATGGAAATGATAATAATAATTTCTACCTGCCAATTTTGCTATAATATCTTTTAATTCCGTACTATATGTTTGTGACATCAAATGCTCATTTAAAAGTTTCATTTTGGTATTTTTTATCATTGGTGACTATTTAACATTTAGACACAAGGACTGAGAGCAATTGGCATGCGCAAAACACTGATTTACACAAGTCATAAAGATTTCAGTCTCAGAAATCACACTCTTCAGATAGATTTTAAAGATCTCAAGAGCAGCTTTATGTTGAACAAACATCTGCCGTGTACTAGGAACAACAGTAGACATGCAGATCCCGTGAGCCATTTTAAGACTTCCTCTCCACCCAGACTCTCCCGGGTGTGCATCGTGACTTCATTTTACATATGGGGAAACACCAATAGATGAAGAGCTCCAATGAGCTAGAGCAAACAAAAGTATAAGACTAGTTTTTTGTTTCTCTAGTTTACACATAGCAAACAGTAATTCCTAAACTCAAATTGAGATTTCTTGTTAGCATCATTTCTAAAGCCCTGTTTCTCAAACTTGAAGCTCCAATAAAACACCTGAAGCTATTGCCAGGTTGCTATGAAAAATGTGTCAGATCAATTATCTGTTAGCAAAGCTCAGCACTGAGTTCACAGCTTGCTCTAGAACTTGTTGCTCTAGAACTTGTTGAATCAGGGCTGGTTTCCCAAGCTTTTAGTTTGGTCCTTGCTAACAGTGTTTGGACAATATGCAAAGCATCAAAAAAAAAAAAAGCTTTAAAAAATGACTTAAACAAAAACAAACAAAAAAAAAGTGACTTTAAATATAAAATTACACAAATGAGTTAGGTATCATGCCTTCATTAATCAAGCAAGAAGGCCAACATTTATACTACCTGTATATCCATAAATCCCAAGACAGACACTGGTCCAGGACTAATGTAATAATTAGAACCCTTAAAAGAGTGAATGCAAAAGTATTTTAGGAGCATGTTTGGACCAAGTTGTGTTATCATAGAGAATCTTAGAATGATGCATGAAAAATTCTTGAACCTGAGTATATCATGCATGATACCTTAACAATAGTGTGCTTTATATAATTATGAGGTTGAAGTAGCTCATGCAACATGGTCTAAACATATATCCATACAAAATTACATGCTAGAATATGTAAGAGTTATATACAAACAATTATACTTATTCCAGAATTGCTGATATTACCCATACACAGAAGTTACTATTTGGAACTGTGTTCCCACTGCTAAGGTTTTAGGACCAGAAATTTTTACCTCCTTTAGAGGATGGTAATTCTCTCTCTACTATCCTGACTATGCTAACATACTTCTTCATTATTTAGATGATTAAACCTTGTTAGACTTATTCAAGTGTTTTCTGTGTGTGCTTTTTCTATCCATATATTCATACTATTGATATTTGTCAAGGTGGTCTTTGTTCAGGTATATTATCAAGTCATTAACATTTTAATATTTCATGTTAATCTACAAGAGTTAATCTACAAGATTCACTACATACTTTTACATATATTTAAAATACGCAGATAAAAGATATATACACAAATTTATTTTTCATTGAGTATCTTGAAAAAAGCTTGAGTTATGGAGAAGAAATTCACATAACATTGGCTTAAGCGAATGATGTTCAAACTCTGGCTTTGGCATTCCATTCTGTAAAGTCCAAATTACAATTCAGTTTTTATGTGGATTTTTTATCAGACTGAGTTGTTGGACTTACACTGTAGTTATCTTTCTAAAAAATGGCATGCTTAACTTTTTAAAATGCTAACATTTAATAGAATAAACATATGCACATTCTCTTTGAAATTTAAATATTAGAAAAAGTAATTAAAATCTTAATTTCCACTGGGTATTTTAAATATTTCTTTTGATCTTTATTTAATGATTTTTGCTAAATAAATGGATTTTCAATCATGAGAAGTTCACTACTTTTATGTACCAAATTTGGGGACCACTCTAATGATGTTACAATGAATGAATATGCATTCTCTCTAGTATAAAGCATAGTATTTTACAACAGGTAATATGCAAAACATTCTAGAGTGGCAGCCTGTGACACGGCAGACATATAATGATTTTGCTCCTTTGACAGACTGAGAATTAAGTAAACTCTAGGACCTTGAAATGATTGCCATTTCTCAGTTTCCTATAATATGCCTAATTAATTTTCTAACATAAATGTTTTTATCTTTGGAAAAAATGGTGACAAACCTTTAAATATTATGTATAAAAATAAAAAGACAATTTAAGTATGATAAAACAATTATCAATAAAAATTTTTTCTGCCTCACTGTTGAGTTTTGGGATTTTAATTCTTGTTTGAATTAGAGCAAATTTAGTAGTATACCAAATGGATCATTTCAACACAGCGTTAATAAACATTGCCATGCACTCTATAGCAAGGAAAGAGAGATGAGCTTGCCAAAATTTCACTCTGGGCGGGCTGTCAGTGCAAAAATAGCTTCCTACTTTGGGTACAATATTTGAGAGGCTTTAAAATTCTTCAGAGAGTTATTGGAAGTTCCTTTATCAAAGAAGAAATAAGTTGTGACTTTGAAACTGCATCTCAGCGTTTGCTTATTCCTCATCTAAAATTTTTTTCTGCTCTTTGTGGTTGTCACTTTGCTTGGCTCTTCAGTATTATACAGGAACTATTTTGTGACCGTCTGCCACTTATCTCTTTGGCCCCAATCTTTTCTGCTCTGATCACTGTTGATTTTCCGAATGAATCCACCATAAACTAAATGTAGCAATTATTACATTTAAGTTATAATGAGTCTTTTCTACCGTATGCTTTATCTGGATGACTAAAGAATCAGTCAAGAACAACTATCAAAATGAAAGCATTTCCCGGAGCCATGGGATTTTATATTGCTATAATTAAGTTTAAGTCTATGTTATCATCATTAGCCCGTATTTTCTATATTTTAAAATTAATTAGCCACACAAATTTCCACATTTAAGTCCTAAGCAAATGCTAACACAGCTGGTCCTCCCAAGTACATCGATTGTATAATTTTTGAACTTTGTGCCATTTTTATTCAAAATTGAAATATCCTTCAGGAGAAAGAACTGTTTAACATAAAGAGGTATTTGAATTAAACTTTTCTCTCTACAAAGGCAAAACTTTTGAGAAAATTGAGAAAATTTAAAAAGCAATGGTGCCTGCAGTTAGAAAGTGGAGGGAAGTGATGAATAGGTGCACCCCAATGAATCTGTAGTGCAGTGACATTATTCTGGACGATATCACCATCGTGGATACATGACATTACACATTTGGCAAAACCCTGAGCTGTGTACAACATAAAGAATGAACCCTAAGGTAAACTATGGGCTTCAGTTAATATGTCAATAATTAACTAAACAAATGTACCACATTTGTTTAATTATTAAATTAATTAACCTTAACAAATGTACCACACCAATGCAAGATGTTAGCAACAAAGGAAATGGGTGTGTGCATGGGGTGGGGGCACGTGGGAAGGTGAGAAGTGGGCATAAATGAGAACTCCTTGTATTTTGCATTAAATTTTCTCTGAGCCTAAAAGTGCTCTAAGAAACAAAGTCTATTTTTTAAAAATCCTCCCTTTCATTGCATCTTTATGCTTCTCTATGATCCTTTACATCTATTCCTAAGATTAATGTTGACATACATAAGGAAAAAGGTTTTGAAAGACTGCTTCTAAGTGAATGGGTCCAAATTAAATGTCATGAGAAAAACTCAATTAGAATTTCCATGAACACAAATTATAGCATGCAGTATGTTGGTCTGTCCATTTTATTTTATTATGGGTGGGACAGGACTGGTGAACTAAAATTTCTGTTCCTACCTTGAAAGGAGCCAGTCAGGTGTGGAGTAGCTATCTTTTATTCCTTGGAGCAGTTGATGTATACATACCACTAGTCCTTCCATATATTCCCAGACTGTATGTGACCAGAGACTCATCATGGTTTTTGTTTTTTCTCCTTTTATATTGTCTTTTCATTTTAAAGAAGGAAATGTATATGTTTCAAATTTTAGTATATAACATGGTGTTGACCCAGTCTTCTGGGGTTATTAGAAAGAAGAGTATAAATGCCCATCAGTGGATAAATGGATAAAGATGTAGTACAGATATACAATAAAGTGCTTTTTAGTAATAGAAAAGAAAATCATACCACTTATGACAACATGGATGGACCTAAAGGGCATTATGCTAAGTGAAATAAGTCAGACAGAGGAAAAGAAATACATTATAATCTTTCTTATCTGTAGAATCAAAAATTAAAGAAGAAAGAGAAAGCAAAAAAAGCTCATGGACACAGAGAATAAAGTTTTTAATCAGCTTATAATTTTTTTAATTTTTTACAAAATTTATTGAGGTGACATTGATTAATAAACTAGTATGTTTCAAGTATACAATAATTTTATGATATATCCTCTGTATATTGCATTGTGTGTTTATCACTCAAAGTCAAATTTTCTTCTGTCAGCATGTATTTGACCCCCTTTACCTTTCACTACCTCCATCCACCTCCTTCCTCTCTATGAATTTTTGTTTGTTTGTTTGTTTGTTCATTTGTTGTCTGACTTACTTGACTTAGCATGAGATTTTCAAGACCCATCAATGTTGTTGCAAATAGCAGTAGTATTTCATCTTTTCTTATGGTTGAGTAGTATTCCATTGTATATATGTATTATAATAATCAAAAGAGCATAATATTGGTAGAAAAAAACAGACATACAGAACAATAGAACAGAATTCACAGCTCAGAAATAAACATACATGTATATGGGCAACTAATCTTTGACAAAGGAGACAAAAACTTGGAATGGGGAAGAGAAAGCCTCTTCAGTTAATGGTTCTGACAAAATTAGAAAACCACAATCAACAGCTATTTTAACCCAGGGGTCATATTCTTATATCATTTTCCAAATCTTCATGTTGTCTCTGATAAATGATGTCTCAGTTAGTTAAGTGATAGAGAATAATTTAATGTTTCCTTAACCATTCCATTTTTGAGAGGAAGAAAAGAAAGAAAAATACTTTTAGTTTAACTAGGCACATGGTGTGTAAATAGGAATGAAAAAACCCATTATCTGTTACCCAAGGACATTTAAAAAAAAAAACCCTACTATAGAATCTCTCACGTACTCATCATTTCCAAGTTGAATTGTGAAATTTGTTAAAGTTTAGATATGAAAAGGATTGCCAATATGTCAACCACCTTAATACTATCCAAACTTTCTGCAATCGCTGCATTTTCTTCTGTAAGAAATGTCAAGATTTCATCAAAAAGTCTTTTAATTTGGATAATCTCCATGCAGTTGTCTGGCTATTTTCGCTCTCTGGTTTGCAACTTCTCTTATACCAGTTGTCATTTCTGTAACCTTTCCAACAGCAACTGTGCAGTCTTGGGACCTGGATGCAGAATGTCTCACTCAACAATCCTCCCACAAACCATCTGCTCCTAGAGACATCAACAACTGTTGGCATTGGGAGACTCTCTGCAAAATGGGGAAGAAATTGTTCAAAATGATAAAGTAAAACTTTCTCAGAGGTCTTAAATCCCTAACATTACAGACAAATAATTGACATACAAAGACTAATTGCTAATATTTAGCAATGAATATTTACTAATATTATTTAAGTAAAAGATTTCAAGTCTGGAAAAATATACTTAAAACAAATAAAACCAAAAGTACCGCATTCACAAAACATTGCACTTCAAAAAATTTAAATCATGGCACTAAATCTCTATAAAATTATACAATATGCAAAACAAATGTCTATCAAAAAATGTGAAAATATATATAATATTGACTCAACCAAGCAGGAAAAGAAATATATATATATATGTATATGCATATTTGTATATATGTATGTGTATGCATCCACACATATATAAACATATAAATGTATATGTATATATACATACATATTTTTCTGTTTCTGAACTCTCCACTCTCAACTCCCATGTCAAATCAATTATTTGCCATAACTTTCTATTAGTAATTATAGTTAAAAACAAAAGAGAAACATTTCTTCCTAATTACAATAGTAATGGCAAAAATGTTTTGGTTTTGTTTTTCTGTTTTTTTTTTTTTTGGTCTTTTCTGGTATTAAAGGGAAAAAAATAGCTTCCCAGACAAGTACTAGTAGATTAACTATGCACATTTCCAAATGTGTGCTGCTACTCCCTGGAAATGTTTCTGGTCTTTCATCATAACGTGACCCACATCAACCCTGTGCAAAAGTATGAATGAAACTTGATTGTCTTTCTGCATCTTGATTTTGAAATCTCACTGTGCTTGAGTAATGAATGATTATCAGTCATTTAGGGTTAATTCAATTCACTTTCATGGGACAACTAAACAGTTTTGGACAGGTTCTGTAAGAAGTAAATGCCCTAAAAAGGCTACTTAGTTTTAGAGTTGACATTGTAATTTCTTATAAATTTAACATGATTGCCAAAATAAACTTGTGAAATATGTAAGACAAATGTTATTATCACTAATTTATAAAAAAGTATTTGGTAAGTCATTCAAAATCACATATCTTAGAGGTAACAGAGGCAGAACTTAGAATCCATGTTTTACAACTTCAGAACAGTTTAAATTCTATTAAAAGTTGTTCAGTTTAATTTTCTAAAACAGAATATGCTTTTCTCTCCTAATTTTTAAGATTGTTTATCATTATATCATATGTGTACCTAAATAAATAAATGCTTTAAATATAATATATAATTAAAAACACAAAGATTTTTAAATGTCTAATACAAATGCCAAGATCTTAAAGCTGAAAGGTTTTTAAAGGTCAAGAACCAAATCTGGTTAGTCTTTCACAGAATATAATAGCAAATAATATTATGAAGGTTAAGCCTATTTTATTTTTTAATTTTTAAATTTTTAATAGTTTCTGTTTTACTGTCTTTTTTCATCATCTATTATCCTCCTTATATTGTACCTTCTTCCATCTTACTTTAAAGACTGTTTCTAAAGATCTAAGTTGCCACACAATATAAATCAATTCTGAGAATTAACTCATAGTCAAATGCCTTTCATACGCACTTCCTCCTGTTTTAATAAATTCTTTTGTTACTTTGGCTGAGTTCCCAGCCTGTTAAATTTCATGTCATTAATGCCTAATGGTTAATGTTTTGGTCTATTTAAGGCCTAAAGCTTAAATGATTTGGGTTTGATGATTAGCAATTCTGCAATAGCGTGGTGTCTCCCTTCAGATCTCAGGTCTGTGAACCACAGTCAGAGCATGTTTTATCTTCTATGTATTATTCATCACGCTCTCACTCAGAGGGAATTTTCACAGACATAAAAATGCTTCAGTTTTCCTTTTTCTGAGGAAACACTCATGTCCAATTGGACCGACTAATTACCACAGCAAGTTTACTCTCAAATATGTGGGCAAAACAATTTGTGTCATTTAAAAAGGTATGATTGTCACTACAAGTAATCGTTTTGTAAATGGGTGACTATGTCAGACTTACAGATTCTCTCAGAAGGGTGAGTTATTATAAATCTCCCATATGTTAGCCGACTTCACCAAAATGATGTCAAACATGAACCGTCTATTACAGTATTTGAGATCATTGGTTCCAGCTAGGGGTAGTTTTGTCCTCACCATGCGCTACTTAACAGTATCCGAAGACATTCGTGGACATCCCATTGGGAAGGGGTACCATTAGCATCTAGAGGAGAAAGGCCAGGGATGCTGCTAAACATTTTACAATGCACAAGATATCCCCTCACACAAATGATTATTTAGCTCAAAATGCCAACAATGTGGAGTTTGAGAAACTCTGGCTTAAATAGGATCATACATGCAATAGTTTTTAAACATAAAATATGGCTAATTATAATCCCGATAAATTTGTTTTAAATTTTAAAAGTTGAGTGAATTAACTCAAGTTATTCTCTCTTCCTTTAATATCTAATTTTGGTTTTAGTTTTATTTTTTCCTATTTATTTTTATATTAATTATGGTTCTAAGCTTTAGGTTGAGTTACTCTTCTATAGCTGTCAGTGCATAATGAGTTGGAGGAATGGCAATTATCATTTCTTTTTTTCAGATTGGAATAGGAGACACTTAAAGGAATCATTTTCTATTCAGGTCATGTGAATTTCAGCAAACTGTTCTACCACTTTTCTCCACTTAAGTTGGTGAACATAAAAAAAGAGAAATTAGATAGATTGATTGACAGACATACAGACAGACAGGCAGGCAGATATATGACAGATAGTTAAGACAGACAGACAAGATAAAAGAGCTTCAACCCTAGAGCCAGTTGCCTTAGTGGTTTACCCTGACTTCACTACTTACTAGTTGTGTGTCCTTTGACAAATAACCTAATATCTCAGGACCTTATGATTTTAACTCTACAAAATTGTAAAAAATAATATTACTTATTTTATTAGCATTTTTCTCAGAATGAAACACACAAAGCTCTAAGAACTGTTCCTCACATATAATAAATGTTCACAAATAGTAACATTCCACATATTTATTTATATAGATATTTTTACTTCCAATAATAGTACTTTAAAAATATAAAAGATGCACCGGCTGGTGTAGCTCAGTGGATTGAGTGTTGGTCTGTGAACCAAAGGGCCCCAGGTTCGATTCCCCAGTCAGGGCACATGCCTGGATTGCAGGCCAGATCCCAGGTAGGGGGAGCACAAGAAGCAACCACACATTGATGTTTCTCTCCCTCTTTCCCCCTCGCCGCTCTGTCTAAAAATAAAATAAATAAAAAATCTTTAAAAAAAATAAAAGAATTTTATCATTTAACACTGTTTTAACTTTTTTCTAAAACAATACTTCCGAAAATTACATGTTTTTATTGAATAGCTTCAATTGGTAAACAGAACTATACAACACTGTTCCTCTATAAAATTAATCTAATTCTCAGTGTATTTTTTATTATCATTGGAAATGAAGAATAAAAATGAAATGAGTGTATTGCTAGAAAATAAGAGGATTTACTGATCCTGCTTTTGAATTTATATTTTTAAGGAACTTTGTGATCGTTATTTGAAATGTAGAGTGAAAATAAGATGTCTGCATGATCAGAAAATAGCTGGTTAACCAACGTTGCTTTTTCATTTATAGCTATTAGTGTCTTTATGCTTCTGATCCAGATTGCTCAGGCTTCAGTAATTTAGTTTTCCAGGCTTATAAAGTGCTTTGGGTGATTTTGATTGAAGTTACTCATTTTTTCATCACTGTCATTGATCAAAGTCTTCCTATACTTCTCTTCTTCTCTACAGTAACTTAAAAATGTATCCCTGTCTTCAACTTCCTGCTTTAATCTTACTTATCTTAAAACATCTATCTCAGCCTGTTTATGCTGGTTTGTTCCAAATGACTCCTACCTGAGGACTGTTCTCTTGGAACAACAAGGTAAGTATTAATATATAGATAGTATTAATCTATATATGATTCAATGTTGTATTTAAAATGGTTTTACTCAAATGTTTGTAAAACGTAAGAGAAAATATTTGAAAAAAGGCTAACTGCTAAAGGAATCAAATGGCTAAAGTAAGTATATTTAGAGTTAATGAAAATTTGAAGGTGGTCAAGCATTTAAAATAAATCTAGATGTCATTTTCAAAAATTTGAGCTCCTTTTTTTTCTCACTTGATCAGCCTTTGCAGAAATTGGGTTCCTAGGTTCTATGTACATACATAAAAATCTGTACTACAATTTCTGTTTCAGAAAATGGGATGAAAACCAGAGAAATCTGCAGAGCACCTGATTAGTGTGGGATTGGATGGGCCGTATATTGGAATTTAGTCATTTCAGGAATTTAATCCTGTGAGGCACAGCTGCCAAAAGCATCCTATTCCCTGTTAGAGAACGTTGGATTAATAGATTAAAGGTAACACGAGCGAGTCATAAGCATCACTCAGATTTATATTTTGACTAGTCAAATATAATCTATGGCAGGGTGCTTATACTTATTTAACAGGGAGTTACTCAATTTCAAGCTAAAAAACATTTGCTAGTTTTGGTCATAAATCATTCCATTTGAGTCACCCTCAATTTGGGTTTATATTCACAATTTACTTAGATCATCATATAATATCATTTATGATACATTACAGAGGCGATTGTTTGTGCAAGGTATTCTGGCATGATATTTATGAAATATAGATTCAAAAGTATTTTCTAAATCAAAATTATAACATGTATTTTATGGATATTTGAGAAGAGGCATGTACAATATTATGCCCTTTTTTTGTCTTAGTCAGTAAATGATTCATTTCTATAGTTCCTTAGGCTTGCATTCTATTTATTTCAGAGTATTGAGAAAGTCCTAAAGATGAAAATTTTGTCGTAGAGGGAAATGTATATGCATGCCCAGTCTAACGACTGGTAAATGTGTTATTGTCAACTCTTTATACAAGTGAAATCTTGGTGTGCTTCAAAGTGAGTCAGTTCTTTTGCTGACAAGGATGCCTGCCACACACAATTCTAAAAATCCTTAAAATGGGAAGGGTAATGTTAAAAACCACAGTCACAATTAATACTCATTTTTCTTCATTGCCCTTCCTAGACTTTTCTCACTTTTAGGTAACACTTCCATAGGTCCGTATTTCTCACTGGCAGGTGTTATCAAACCTCCATCAGAGAGATGTAAGTCCCTAGTTACCTTGCTCTTACTGGGACATGGCTGTTATAATAGCCTACGAATCTTTATTATCACACATGGAAGAATTGAGAGGTTGTTCCATGAATCTCCTGAATTTCAGACATATCCTTCTAGGATCCCATTATGTTGCAAGAACCCTAGCTTCTTGTGATGATCATGGTCAATTTTCCCCACCCCACTACAGCATTTTTTTCCTGCTCTTCTCTCAGTATGAAGAACCCTAAATTACAGGGCAGAAATTGTAGCTCTAAGTTCTTCTGAATTTTACTGAGGCCCTGTTGGAAATATACTCCTCTGAAGACCAGAATTTTAATTCTATAAAGCCCAAAAATCTGGGGACAAGAATTGCATAGCCTCCAACTAGATAATTTGGCTAGACAAGGAGAGGGTCAGTCCACTTCTCTTTCCACCCTGATTTCCTGGACTCATCTAATCTACCTTTCAGGAATGTAGCATATATAAGTCATTGATTGGTTCAGAGAATACAAAATGTCTTGAATAATAGTATCCCAGACTTGCAAAGTGTCATTCTCAAGATAGTGCCTTAGCTGTGCCTTTTTTAGAAGACATTTCCACCTTTTAGGACAGCAGTTACTCAGCGATGTAATATATGATAGGACCCAAGGATTGTGTAGCAATGTGATCATTGTCAAACACTCTTTACTTTAAATTACTCTTCATTCCTTTGTCCAATACATTTCTAAAAGGAATCACATCAGTAAATCAGTTCTAAAAGTCCTTGGGAAGAGATGCCAAAATGACACAGCTCAGAGACAATAAACCATATTCAGAATACAGTTCAAATTTCAGGGGTGATAAATCACTGTCTCCTCCCTATAAGAAGAACTTTGACAATCAACTTTTCACTGAGTGGTACCACATCAAGGACTCAGCATGAACCAAGCATTCAGTGACTAAGCCAGTACTGATGAGAAGAGTCCCATGTTACTAAGCTCATATATAGACTCTATTTTTATCTGTCATGTTCACTCCATTCGTGGGTTCATTGAACAAATACTGGGGTGGTTGAGGACAGAGGCTGTCTGTCCTAAATGAATACTCTTGTCCATCTATTCATTAAGTGCCTCTTAAAAAAGAGAACAAAAAGTCTGCATGTGTGTCCACTTCCATCTATCCATTTACATGCCATTTTTCCAGAGTTTTAAGTCTTGATCTTTTTTGCTCCTTCCAGTCCTCTCATCAACAAAGCAATTTACCACTTCCCAAGACATTGAGTATGCCTTTACCTCTGATAACTCCTCTCATGATATTAAGGTGATAACCATGTGTGTTGCCCACAGTGCAGCCTGTTAGTGAGATTCTCTAGCTATCTTTGTGGCTATATAGGAGTGCGGCTGTGGTACAGTGGCAGTCCATTTTCAGTTTCACTGGCATATTAACCTAACTCCTCTGTGAACAAGATACCAGCGTCATCCTCTTCCATAAGTTATTTTTGAAAAATATTCCGCCCTTTGACCCACCATGACATAAGTATGGACAGAGGTAGGAAACCTCTTCATAAAATATCATTGTGTTTCTGGACCTATTCCAACCTGTTCCTGAAGATCCCATTTCTGTGGTATGGTGGGTCACTGCTTCTCCTGCCCAACCTTATGATTCAGTGAATCTAATAATATCCAACCCCTGATGTATAGGTTTACAAAATTATGTCCTCATAAAAACTGCAAATGAATGTCTATAGAAGATTTCTTCATAATTGCCAAAAACTGAGAGCCACCAAAATGTCCTTAAGAGGTGAGTGGATAAAAAATATATAGTATACCTATAGCCCTGGCCAGTGTGACTCACTTGGTCGGAGTGTCATCTTGTAAATCAAAAGGTCATGGGTTTGGTTCCCAGTCAGAGCACATGCTTGGGTTGCAGGTTTGGTCCCTGGTCAGGGCAAGTATAAGAGGCAACTAATCGATGCTTTGTCCTCACAGTATGTTTCTCTCCCTCTCTTTCTCTCTCTCTCTCCCTTCCACTTCCTCTAAAGTCAATAAGCATGCCCTCTGGTGAGGAGAAAAGAAAAGAAAAGGGATGGGAAGGCAAGGAAAGGGAAGGGGATATAGTATACCTGTGTAATGGAATATTATTTAGCAATAGAAAAGAATGAGCAATCAAGCCATGCAAATACATTGTATGATTCACCTGTCTATCTCTTCAGCCTTCTCCCTTTCTCCTTTCCCCCTGAATTTTTAAAAACCACTGACTTTTAAACAGCATCTATAGTTTTGTCTCTTCAAGAATGTCATGTAAATGGGATCATACAATATATAGTTGTTTCAGACTGACTTCTTTAACTTATAAATATGCCTTTAAGATTGATTTTACTCATATATAAAAAATTGTTTTTTCAGGGGTGGCCTCCATTATATAGGATTTTTTAGGTTGGTAGAAATTATTCTGCAAGAAATTATAATGGTGGAAACAAGACACCAAGAATTGTTGAAACCAATAGGACTTTACAGAACAAAGTGTGAACTTTAATTTATGAAAATATTTTTAATAAACATTTAGGAAGTCAACAGATCTCAGGATAGAATGCCAAAAAGTGACAAAACATTCAACTATATAACAAATGAATGAAACAATCTCACTGAAGTTTCTGATCTAAGTAACTTTGAAAATCAATGGAGTCTGTAAGATAAATGCAAAAGAAATTAAATATAAGCATGATAGTCTAGGTAATAAAAATTTTCCCCATATAAGTACAAATGAACAATTTTGAAAAAACTATTGTATGTGTATCGGAAATGAATGATTAATTCAATGTATGATGAATGGTGGGAATCAGGTTTCTCACTTTTGCAGTGGGAGGTTATATAACAGCAAGATAATTCTAGAATTATCAATATGGTGATAAAGTAGAGTTTGGGTCATTGCGATGTTCTCATGTGTAGCTTAATATATATAGTATATATGTATATTTTTTTCAAAATCATGAGACCTTATTTTTATGGATCCTTTGGTGTCAGATAAGCTGTGGATTCTGTCTAAAGCTTTCTCCACAGTCAAGGCACGTGTAAGGATTTTCTCCCGTGTGAGTTCTCTGGTGTATGATGAGGATTGCACTCTGACCGAAGCGTTTCCCACAGACAGAACATCCATAAAGCTTCTCCCGTATGGATTCTCTGATGTTTAGAGAGTTCAGAACACCATTTGAAGCTTTTCTCACGTTCTTCACATGTATAGGGTCTCTCCCCTTTATGGATTCTCTGATGTCTAAAATAGTTTGAAATATGGTAGATTTCCTCACAGTCAGTATATTTATAGTGTTTCTTTCCTATGTGGATTTGTTGATGCCAATTGAGATGTGAGCTCTGTCTGAAACTGTCCCCACATTTGGGACATATGTATGGCTCTTCCCCTGTATGTGTCCTCTGGTGTTTAATCAGGGCAGCACTCTGACTGAAGCCCTTCCCACATTATTGGCATTCATAGGGTTTCTCCCCAGTGTGGATTCTCTGGTGTTTCAAGAGGCCAGAATGCTCTCACAATTATCACATTTATAAGGTCTTCCTTCACAGAGCTGCCTCTGGGTCTCAGAAAGTCCTAAGTATGCATATACATGTATATATATAAAAATATAAATATATATATTTACTTTTTCCACTGAAAGGACCTAGAAGCAATGACATACCAGTATAAACAACCACACCGGGTACCTAAATCTTAGTTTTTAATTATCACTCTCAATAAAAGGAACTAGTGTAGCTATGAGATGACTCTTCCTAGGGCTGTAGGAAACACACAATGAGCTTGAAGCATGTTATAGTGCCAGAAAATACAGAGATACTAAAACAAACAGACACATCAAAAGAACAAAAAACAATGCTGAAAGTCTACCAAAGGAACACAGGAGCCAACTGAAGGAGCAACTAATGTCCATAACAATCCAAGTGGAATAGATCAAGTGGTATTGGATTTATAATCCAAAGTACTAAATAAATATCCAACATTGATATCCAATAAATATTCATATTGATATAAAGAAATTATTAAAGAAATAAATAAGTAAGAAGAAAAGACCTGATATATACATATGTTTTAATTAATTTATGTACATAACCAAGAATGGGATAAATAACTCCCCACATCTTAGATATGACCTGGTGTAGTGACTTCCTTCAGAAGCGCACAGTATAAGAGGAGGGGAAGGGGAAGAGGGACTTTACAGTGAAGAGCCTCGGTCATGTGATTAAAGTCAATGTCAGCAGGGATGAGTCATGCTGATAGTTTGTACTTTGGATATGATGTAATAAGAATGGCAATTTCTTACCTCTGTGGTCTTCCTCCCTCAACCCTAATCATAAGAAAAACATCAGAAAAATTTCAGTTGAAGGATATTCTACAAAATACCTCACCTGTAATGCTCAAAATCGTTAAGGTCATCAAAAACAAGCAAATTCTAAGAAACTCTCCCAGTCAAGAGGAGCCTAAGGAGACATGGCAACTAAATGTTACATATTATCTTGAATGGTCTCTTGGAGCAGAAAAAGGTTATTAGGTAAGAACTAAGAAAACTTGAATAAATATACCCTTTAGTTAATAAATAATGTATGCATTGATATTAGTTCATTACTTGTGATAAATGTACCATACTAATGTAAGTTGTCAATAATAGAAAAACCTAGGTGTAAAGTATACATAAATTCTCGGTACTATTTTCACAGTTATTTTCTAACTCTACAACCACTTCAAAATAAAAAGCTTACTAATAAAATTAAGCATATCAGTTCAAAGATTAAAAGGCACAATACTAGGATATATTTTGCAAATAAAATATTTAAAATCAATTAAAGAGGAGTTAATATTTCAGAATATTGAGAGAAAAAGTAAATTAAGAATAAGTGAAGAAGTAAATGATTGACTTTCTGCACAAATATAAGGTAACCACTTAAAATGAAAAGCTGCAAGTTAAAAATTATAATGGAAATTCTAGAGAGATGAGGTAATATGAGAAACTGAGAAGTGGGAAGCTAGAGACTTAATGGGGTAAAGGATATGCTTAACTAGAAAAAGAAAACAAATGAAAAAGAAGCATGGATCAATAGATAAGGGGAAAAAAATCCATGTAGAAACAAACAGCTTTTCCCAGAGATATCTATTGTATGTAATAGATTGCTATAGACGATGGTCTTGCATATGAAATCCATCATGGCTGAGGACTTCGGAAGAGAGAAACTGTTTTTATATTTATCTCTTTGCCTTTACTTTATGCCTATTCCTCAAATCCCAAGAGATGAGCTTAGCTTTTCAAAGTCCTTTGCTTCCATCCTAAGCTAAAGTTGAATGATAGCGAAGAGGTTGTGAGTGACATTGTTCAAAGAAGTTATGCATTTTTCTGTACTGTTAAAATAAAAAGTAAAAGATTAAAGAAAGGAAAATAAAATATTGATGTGTGCTGTATACTTAAAGTTTTAGATGTGGCATTTTTTAAAATAAGATTAAATTAAAAATTAATTGACTACATATACCTTTTTTAATCACAGATACCATATACCATCTTGAAGATAAGAATTAAAAAGTTGAACTATATAATAATTCCAAATGCATGTATATCAATGCATATACATTTATTTATGGTCTTCTAATAATTAAAAATACTCAGTGACATGATTATCATTTAAATGACCCAATTCATTTTTAAGAAATCTTTTTTTGTCTTTACATTTATCCTATACTACCTTCAACATGCTTTAATAAACTTGTAGAAAAACAAAAAGTTTTTATAAAACAAGTGCATCTTTTTCCGAGCTTCAGCATCAATACAACTCCTTTCCTCAGCAAATGCTTTCAAGTCAAAGTAGCCCCAGAGGCAAAGCTCTAAAAAGGCAAATGGGAATCAGAATATCTGTTCTGCATCTAGACACGTTAATAATTCATGAACTTAGAATTCTTTTATCGTTCCTTCATCGTGCAGTACAGCATTTATTTGGGAGAGAGAGAGAACTAAATATTTTATAGAAATATAAAGCCAATATTTTAAAATAAATGTTTGAAATATTTGTTATATAAGAATCACTTTTATAGTGAGTGTTGAAATGTTTGAAATATATTTTACGTAAAAGAGCAAATTATTCACTTATGCTTATTTCAAAATAATTAATGTCATTTTACAAATTAAATTATCTTTTTTCACATATTCCATTTTTATTATATTCCACTTTTTAATAATGTTTATTAATAACCTGTTTGAGAAATAAAGAAAATTAGGATTTAGAAAGAAATATATTGAACACTTTTATACATATAATAAATTTCTTCATCAAAGTTACATTCAAAATTGTAATAATTAACTAACAGAAATAATGTGCAAAAACTTGTTTTGGAAGTAAAAGTCCTTTGATATTGAACATGTGTAAAAGAACTGTAGTTTATCAAACCCTTGGAATATCAAAACACAGTAGTCCAATCTAAAATGCTTTGCTTTAAGTCTTTTTTATAATTCTTCACTAGCAGCAAGATGCTTGACAATTGGAGCAGGTTAACAACAAAAACAAACTCTATTTCCTAAATGAAAACAGCTCATCACATGATTATAATTTCTGTTTATTCATGGCCTTTTTGATTCCAGATGCTTTTAAAATCAGTTTATAAAATTCCTTAAACAAGAACATAATTAGTCACATGGAAATAAACGGTAAGTTACTTTTTTTTTTGTCTCACTGCCTGCACTTTTAATTTTATTCTGAAGGAATAATCACTGTCTATTAATGTGGTGACTTAAATTGGGAGTCAGGAGAAAAAATAAAATTAAACAAAACAAAACACAATTTCAAGAAAAAAAAGGTGAAGAAATTAAAGAAACAAAAGAAATGAGAGATGACCTTATAAACAAGTTTAAAAGTTTAGCAAAATACTGTCTATGCAAATGGCACAATGAGAGGGTAAATTACATTATATTCCCTCCCCTAGTTGACCACAGAAAGTACTTTAGTTAAAAAAAGTTAATAGAGCTAATTCACAATTCACATCTATGTACTTTCCTGGTTTGTGAAACTGGATACACATTCAAAGTTAGGAAAAGCAAAACCTGCTGTTTACAAAAAAAAATTAAAACAACAAAAAGCCATGTTTTCCCCCCACACTAGTCTATTACTAGGCTCTCTGTTTTGTCAGTCCTGCCTAAAATACGTGCTGGTGTAGCTTTTGCACCTTTAACAAGAATGGACCTCAGTATGTGGCCTTTCTTCACTCTTCTCCTTCAATTCTCTGATGTGGGATCAGAGTTTATAAATTTCATTTCCTGGCTCTGGATTCTTTATTGCTCATGAAAAATCCCCATCAGGCTTTCAGCCTTGCCAAGATCTACTGAAAAACAGGGACTCCTTGAGATTTACTTGACAATTATCAGTTTAACTAAATTCAGGTCTCCAAACACTTTTATTCTCATTTGAGCAAGTCTATCATGCTAGGAACTGAGGGAACCATGTGTTTAGGCTTATGAGGAGTACACATTTGACAACCTTGCAACGGGTGGCTAAATATTTGTAAGACATTTACAAGTGAGATTTTCTTTTCTTTTTAGTTTATAGGTTTTCTGCTTTTGCATATTTGAGGCAAAGGGAGAGACACACAAATCCTCCCAATGTCCCTACCTTGGGAAGAAAGAGGATGGTGAGGATGGATGCTGAGCTGCTCTGCAACCTGGTCTATTGTAGGAGAAAAAAATAAAAAAGGAACAATGTGGTAAAGAAAAGAGGCTGTGCACTGCATGTCCTAATTCAAGCTCTTTGTAATCACTGTATCCATTACCTGCACAGCAGGCATCTAGCAGGGCATTTAGAGATGATTTTCAAAAAAAGGGGGAAATAAAGCTGTAAAACAAGGTGAATTAATGTGTGAAAAATATTATGTTAAATGTATTCTCGGAGTTGGAAAACATAAAAATAAATGGGTTAAATAAAAATATATATATAATGTGATTTGATAAAATTTCAAAATAAGCATATTAGTAGAAGCACATTAGCAGACATGATGTCTCTTATTATCATGACCATGCTATGACCATAAAGCGAAACATAATGGGGTTTATTATTACTATATCCTTCTAGCAGTGAATTGTAAAGTATTACCTTTTTTAGTGGCAATCTTTATAATTACCTGGATGGGATGAATATTTTTGCTTTTCTGCTGTGTTCCAGATAGAAGGAGGTGAGAGTATATTCCCTACTAAATGTCAAAGTTAGCTGTGGGTTTACTATCTTTTGACCTCAAACTCTACAGAACACAGTGATGCAGAAAACAAAACAGTCTTTCATAAGAGGCACAGAGATTTCCTAGGTAAGAAAGAAATTGAGATTAAGGAGGCAATAAATAGCTGGTTTAGAGTGCAGAAAACAGTTCCCTGTGGGCATTGTATGTCTCATTTTGTAGTCAATATAAAGCCTTATATATTTTTTAAAAGTATTATTTCCAATTCTGTCATTTTTTCACAACCTTTAATTGTCACCTATGGAGTACTGGTAGCCTATGACCATGTTTTTCATTATTACTCAAATAAATGAACCTAATATACAATATGATTCTGCAGTTTTTCTCTGGTTTAGTCTTAAATCAAGAAGAGTAAATACATATGAGGTCAAAGAAAGAAACATACATACAGGTGTGGGAAAAAAGTAGGTTTACAGTTGTGAGTATGTGAAACACAATTTTTTCTTGCATTATTATTTATGTATTATTATAATATTTATTATTATTAACCTACTTTTCCCACCCATAAATATGGGCTTTTTAATTCTACCCATCTATTTAAAAAATGTTATTTGGACAAACAGGATTCTAGATAAAATTACAGGAAAAAATCAAATTTAAGAAACAGAGATTTTCCTAGAACATAGCTATGTAATCATGGCTTGGTCATTTTAAGATGACTTGGGTTTTTTTTTTTGGTTTTTTTTTAACAAATGTAAGTAAGTTGGGTAAAAGGGTATTAAATGTTTTTTGGTAGAAGTAGAAAAGAGAGTGGTTCTCAACAAAAATATCAAAACAGAAGATTTGCAAGTTGCTAATTTCACACAAAAATGAACTTACAAACAAAATAGAAACAGACACAGATACAAAGAATAGACTGACAACTGTAAGAAGGGACAGGGCTAGGGAGTTAAGTGAAAAAGGTAAAGGGGTTAAGAAAAAAAACAGAAACAAAACTTATAGACAACAGTATGGTGATTACCAGAGAGAAAGGGGGGTGGAGGGAAGAATAAGAGGGCAAAGGGGGAGTAAATAGCTATGGAAGGAAATTTGACTTAGGATGGTAAACACACAATACGATATACAGATGATATACTCTAGCATTATATACTTGAAGCCCAGACAATTTATTAACCGATGCTACCCCAATAAATTCACTAAAAATGAATAATAATAAAATGAATCAGTTTTACTTCTATATGTCATTTGTGCTTACTAAATGAATTCATTCTCAAAATTTCAGAACAGTTATATCATAATTTTATAAACTGGCTAAAATTAAAGATATGTATATAGATCAGATATTAGTTTGGGGCTTTTTTTTTAAATTTAGATGTTTGCTGTAGATTTGAATGAATTATTTCAAAAGTAACAATTATTATATTTTAAAAGTGTCATGAGTGCAAGATTCAATGTGATGATTCTTTTTACCCTAAGAAAATGAAGAATAGCATCCTTCAGTTTAGAGTGGTATGATTAAGATTGCTTTTCTTGGGACAGTGCGCCCACAAAAATGAAAATACATTTGTATTGTTTTTTTTTCTATTATTGTGTAGTGGTAAACAGTAAGTTTGGAAAACGAGAACAGACCAAAAAACCACTGTTTTTTCCTCAGCTTCTCAGACTTCTTTTTTATAACTTCCTTGTTGATTTACATCATACCATTCCTTCCACTCTTACAAGTATAAAGGGTAAAGAATAATATACATGTGTAAGTAAATAGTCTACCTTTCTTTTCACTTTGGGGGAAATCATCTAGTGAGTGTATGTTTGTTAGATTATCTTTAGAAAATAGAGAAATTATTAAGCATGTCATTTACAGAAATATTTTTATTCCATTTATGTCATTTTCTCTCAGCTCAAAATTCAAATGAATTACTAAAGTTCAAAAGCAACCTAATCACTATGGTACATTTAAACTGTGGTCTGTGTTATCTCACTATTTTTTCTTACTCCCTAAAGAACTTCCCTTTCCTGGTTGCTATCTGTCCTCAAAATTTCATGAAAGCCCCATGTACACTTCTTTTGTATTTTCACACTTCTATTCACTAATGGCTCAGCCACTCCCATCTTGCTCTGATTATTGTTTAACTCACTCTTTATTTTTCTTTCTTTAAGATCTCATAGAAGACTAACTTTCTCAATCATTCTATTGACCAGTCCTGGCTTAACTGAATTTCTTGGGTCACTTATTTAACGTGTCACTCATGTTACTTTGCACTTTTCTTTTCTGGTGTGTGAAGGTGTCTTATTTTCATCAGATTCATTTGAATGTGCTTTACGAGTGGAAGACATGTCTTCAACAGAGACTACTTGAGACAAAAAAATGCTTGCGTTCATTCAAACCTATTTGCTGCTTATTAGTTGAGATACAAGGTTAATTAACCTCTCTTAGCTTCGGCTTTCCCATAGGTAAAATGAAAACAATAAAACCCACCTCAGGGCATTATAGTGAGAAAAACTCATGTAAATAGCGTAACCAATTTGTAGCTTGTAGAAAGATGTCAATACACGTAGTTTCCCTTCCCCTTTTTATATACCCGAGGTATGCTTAACATAGTGACTTCTGTGTAACCAAGTCTTGGTAATGATGAAAGTACTGTTTTTCTTATATTAGACTGCTATTTTAAGTTTACTATTTTGCTCACCTATCTTAAGAAAAAGATAATTAATTCTAGAGTTTGCAGTTAATGGCTAATAGCACTATCAGAGAACATTCAAAATCAAAGCAAGTTTTTGTGTATTTTGTTTTCTGTTAAGGATTAGGCATGTGTTTTTGTATTTGTATGTTTTTACATTTGATAATGGTTAACTGGAACTTCTTTTTGTTAATTTATAATCCTTTATACAAAATAGTGAAACTAAACTGAACATGTACATCAGGTAGTGTTGGAAAGGTAACAATCCTATAAACCTCAGTCTGCATCTTAATTCTTTTCTAAACCCAGTTTTCACACAGAAATAAATAATATTGCCTCTCATTCTGGAATATTTTTGTTTCTCTTTCCAAGTTTGTTGTATAACTGATAGGATTTCTTGAAATGAAATCTCTATCTTCTTCTCCTAGAATACAAAGACACTGAATACACTAACAAATCACTTAAGGAAAAATAAAAATAAAAGGAACAGAAGAACATAAACTCTTGGAAGTCATATGGATTTGTTATTAAGAGATGACTTAGTATAGTGATTTAGTTTGCAATGATCTTCATGTATGGTTCCAACACAAGTGAATCCACACTATCAACTTGTAATCCTCTCTGTGAACCACTTTTTTAACCTCCTCTGAATGCCTGCCTCATGAGAAACAGCCCCTACTAGTACTAATTTTTTCAGGAACAGGGTAGTTAGGTGGGTTCTTCAATCAAAACAACAGAGGACATCAAGGAGCAAGATTTGGTGTAGGACTAGGTACAGACAATGTAAAATTCTTAAACTTCATAAGGCTCAGAGAAGATGGTAAATTGTTTCAAGGGACCTGGGCCTAGGTAGTATAAAAAGAAGGATACAGGACCAAGAGTCCTAGATTATACATGTAACTCATTAGGACAAGCAAATAAAGAGTAATAACAAACAACCCCATTTAAAAGAACTGGCTGATTGAGACCCTGTACTAGTTTATGGATTTAAAAAACTTTTTTTATTTGATTTTAGAGAGGAAGTCAGGAGAGAGGGAGAAAGACATCAATTTGTTGTTCCATTTATTATTACATTCGTTGGTTGCTTCTTGTATGTAGCAACAAGCTGGCGATCAAACCCACACATTGGCATATGGAAACTATTCTTTAACTAACTGAGCTACTCGATCAGGTCCTATCTCATGGATTTTAAAATACCAGTTGTAAGACACTCACAGAAACATACTTTACTTTTCCGGACAACATTTTGTAGGTTCTTTTTCTTTCCTCAATAATCAGGTAAAATCCATTAAGTCTTGAATTAAAATGCTTACCTTAACTGAAGGAATTTTAATTTTAATTAATTGGGATGATAAACAACCAAATGAGGGAATTGGAACCATAGTGACAACAGTGATGGTATGAATTAATGAATGTTTTTATCTCCATTGTCCATTCAGAAAACTCCTATTCATCCTTTAACATCCTATTTAAACAGTATGATTGCATTATTGCTTCTTCAAGGCTTAATCACTTTTCCAGAACAGTGATCACTGTCTTCTCTCAATCATTTCTATGTTTTTCACATCACACCAATATCACACTTGCTATGCAATACACATTTAAAAAATTATTATTTCCTTATGTTTCTTACCCTACTGTTAGATCCAGTGCTTTTACCTTTATGATTTCAGTATCAAGTAAAGAGTTTGGTAATTGGTATGTGTCCAATAATGGTTATTATCACTGTATTGAAAATGATGATGAATCAAGTTGTTAATTATAAAATAATAAGGTTTATTTTAATTTATGATTAGCAAACTTTCCCTAAATAATTGCAAAATATACAGTAAGAGATTTTAAGAAATAAATATCAGTATCCTTGAAAATAAATAAGTAATCAAGAGGACTACTTTGATATAAAATGCTCATTTGGAAGCAAGCACTCATTTTCTTTAAGCTTTTAATATGTTGTCCTTCCCTTGCTCAAAAATCTTGATGATTCCTTCATGTACACTTTATATCTAATAATGACACTGTTTTATGAGTCCTCACCTTCCTCCTCCAATGTGTCAGTTCAAATCACTAAATAAAGCAAAGACTGTATTCATGGGGCTAGGTCTGGTTAGTAGATATATTTTGACTGGTTCACTTTTGAACATGTAGGCATTTTTCATACAAATCTGTATACTGTGCCTCTCTTGAACTGTGAGAAGATTTTGCTGCAGAGAATCCACTTTCCTGGACTTCAACAATAGGCTGGAGCTACCACCAAATACCTTTGGATACCTTTGGTTTGCTACAGTCCCTACCTGGTTCCTTTTAACTCATTTCTGCTTCTGCCCGGTTCTTGTAAATATCTGAATTTAAAATTCTGGGACCACACCCTCTAGTCTTTCATTCTGGACTTCCCCAAATATTACCCTCTCCCAAACACAAACGCATCACATGAACTCAAGTATATTTCTGCTTTTCTTATCCATCTTCAGATAAATCCAAGGAAAATTATAACTTTTTAATTAATTTTTATTTTTATATTAAATGAATTTTAAGCTGGATATTTCATGTCTGGAATTGCAAAAACTTAAGCAAAGCTTCAAGGTCTTTTAATAACATGAAATATCAATATGTACATAAAGAATAATTAAGTACACAGGAGAGTTAAATTTTGTAATTCAAAGTCAGTGTGACCTATATAACATCTGACTTTAAGCTGAAGTTAGTTCTGAGGAGATGACAGTTGACAAAAGTAGAAAGATCAACTTTTTCAGAGATGGTAAAATGACCATCACCTTGAACTTTAAAATATATAAATGGTTTCAGAGAAAATTTCACAGCAGTAACCAGAAAGCATTGGAATAGTATTTTGGGGAAAATTTCTCAGAATCTCAAAAAAGAAAAATAGGCAATGACTAAATCTTCAAAAATGACCATTTGAAAATGTCAGTAATAGTTGCCCCTGAAAAGTCCTTACAATTTTATGCCTCTGAAGTTATCTTCTTACCTTCTGACTTGTTACAGTAAAGATGTGAACTATTAAATTGAGAACTTCGTAGTAAATGTCATGATGCTCTAACATATTAAAGGTGACTCTGTGAGGCAGATTATCTAGTTGGACTATTAAAATGAATCACTCCAGGCAATTAAGACTATTAAAATTTCCTTTCACACTTAAATTAGTCAAAAAGGAATTAAAAACTACCACTGGTTGGGAACTGAAATTTCAGGTGAGAAATTTGCCTAGGTGAAACCAAAAGTCTAAATAATTTATTCTGGAAAGTTACTTTAATATAGTAAATATGGTATTCTTATATTAAAAAGTTGAATATTAGAAGTATAACTATGATCCTATTCTTGCCAGAACAGTTAGATTCACTTACTTGATTTTGATTTTTAGCCCATTTTAAAAAACCAAAGCACTAAAAAACTACCCATAAAATTATTTCAGGGCATCTAAAGTTCCACCTACCTGAGTAGAGGTGAAAATGATTTTAATTATGTATGTATTTACTTATTTATTTATTAAAGAAAGAAGCAGAGTGGCGTGGTGGTTAAAGGTGCCAAGATAACCTTCCTGGACTCAAAATCTGGATCCTACGTTTACAAGGATCCTAAGTGGAACCTTGGGGTGATATTTAACCCCTCTGTAATTCAGGCTTTCATCTGTAAAATTAAGACAAACAGCACCAAACTCCTAAAACGTAGGATTAGATGAGTAACATATGCAAAATAATGACATTAATGTGAGCACAAATACATACTAAATAATTGCTAGCTGGTATTATTTTTGTCAAAAGCATTTAATAGGTTTAACTGAGTCTAAATTGTACAGTAGTTATAGATGATGTCCATAAAATCTCTGTGCAGTTTAAATTTTTAATAAACTTTCTTCTGTCCAACATATAATAATATGCCAAATACAAATGGAGAAATCAACTTAAGTGCAAATAAAGTTAATAATGATTTATTTCTTCTGGTTATATTTATTTCTCCAGATAATATAGTCACTTCATAATAAGTGACTATATTAAAATGTACCCAAAATCATAATAAATATTTTTAATTTTTTGATTGATTTTGAGAGAGACAGAGAGACTAATTTGTTGTTCCACTTATTTATGTATTCATTGGTTGATTCTTGTATGTGGCCTTACTGTGGATCGAACCCACAACCTTGGTTTATCAGGTTGACATACTAACCAGTTGAGGTACCTGACCAGACCTTTATAATAAATATTTTAAAGTCTAAATTTCTGCAATTAAATATTGAGTAAATTCTACTCATCTTGTCCAAAAATGGAAGGCTTTCTATGGCTTCAATGAAGGTGGTAGAGATGGAGAGGAGAAAGTGGATAAAATTTGCATTTTTTAGGTTATCCCCTTCTGATACAAAAATAAATTGTATGGGGATGCTATAAACACACTATGTAGCAAAGAAACTATAATACAATAAGTATCAATTGTGTTAGCAATAAGAGAATTCCTTATTAGAATTGGAATACAAACACTTGATAAACTTTATATTTGATATACTATCTCTTATAGTTACATTATAGTTTATGTATGTTAGCATGATGTCAAGGCCCTGCAGGTCCGATAATTTAATTTTTTGATGTAATTATCCCTTGTAATTTTAAAATTATATCTTTATATTATATGAATATTTAAATAGCATGATAGCAACTATATTAACAGATAATTGAAACCTTTCTTTAATAAAATAAAGATATTTGGATGGGTACTTTTTAGCAAATAAAATTATTTCCTGTTGGTTATTTCTTTACTGGAGATTGTCCAAATAAAGTCTAAATACCCATTACTGATACAGCAGGATAGAGCAGATCAAAAAACTATATTATAGTTTTCAGGACAATTATTTACAATCATGTCGGATATTTTAAGAGAATGCATTCATCTCAGTGATATGTAAAAGCAATCCATTGAATTATATACAGTACATAGGGTTTTAACCCTATTAAAATCTTGAAATCTGTTATCTTCTCCAGAAAATAACAGGTACAATTTAGAGAAAATTGGAAACTGAAAATAAGTAATCAGAGATTTTTTTCTAAAATATGGCTAAATTAATGCATTCATTCAAAAAATATTGCGTGTGTGTGTGAGTGTCTACTATATGCCAAGCACAATTCTACATGGGAGAGATACTATGATGAATTGGACAGCATCCCTGCTCTCAAGGAGCATACATTGGATGAGGCAGGTAAATACATTGTCAGGCTCTGGTCTCTGTGATAAATGGTGGCTGAGTGATTGGAGAAGGGTCACTACAGAGTGCCAGAGAAAGAAACAAATCCATTCTCAGGATGTCAGAAAACGGACCTCAGAGCTGGACAGATATGGAAGAATGCCTAAAGAGTTGGGTCAGAGGGCACGGCAAGCAGCGGCCCACACATGAGTAGAAGAATGGCCGTGGTAACAGCACAAGAAATAGAGTTAGGGAGCAGAAAGGTAGGTAGATTTGATAAATGTATGGCTTTTAAATATCCACTTAAGAATAAGCATAGCCCAAAGGAAAATGCCTATGCTTCTGGTGAGAATAAGAATAATAATGAAAAAGATAAGAAATACCAGTATCAGAAAATCCTTATGAAGGTTATGTCTGGCATAACTTAGAAATAATAAAAGTAAATAGGTGTTAAGCAAACACAGATACTCTCTACCCTAAACATATTTCTTTCTGTACTTCACATATTATATCTTCCTCCAGCTTCTGTTTAGCTGCTGAATAAAAACACTTGTAATATAAGGTAGTTTTCAACTCTAAAAAATTAAGATTCTCTGAAACACAAAGTATACCTCTAAGACAGCATGGCAGTACACTGGAAAGAGCTCTGAAATATTTGTCTGAAAACTTCAATCTAATCAAGATTTTAATATGATAATTGCTACACGCCTCAGTTTGCTCATTGGATTTTATTGTACTTAGTAATCTCCTCTAGCATTCTTCTAGAACATGCTGGTTTTTTAAGAACTAATGAAAGTGGTCATTTTTCCTAAGTTGCCATTCATATTTAAAATATTTTTTTATTCTTTATATTCAATTTGGGCCAACAGATGTTTGACGGAATTCAAAAGAACAAGGACTGAACCATATGTGAATTTTAATATAACCTTCTACTACAGCTCTTTCCTTTGTGTTCAATGAGATTACTTAGAGTTATTATGAGGAAATTATGAAATATAGATTAATGGTTGCATTTTTATGCTTTTGATGTGTTGTTTAATGAGGTATGTGCTCCTTTATATCTTACATCAAAGAGACATCTGCTGGAAACCTTATCATACACTTCAAGTGACTTTTCCACTAATAAGCATAATCATGGGAATAATGGAAAATGGTATCTCTTTTTAAAAAATAATTTTTTTTCTATTTTTTAATTACAGTTGACATACAGTGTTATTAGTTTCAGGTATATAAACTGGAGATTGGACATTATATAACTTACTAAGTGATCACCCTGATAAATCTGGTATCCATCTGGCACTAAATACAGTTATTACAGTATTACTGACTATATTCCCTGTTCTGTACTTTACATCCCAGTTAGTCTGTAACTACCAATTTGTATTTTTTAAATCTCCCCCCAAAAAAGTTGTCTCTTTTTTATACTGCTGAATTTTACCTTATAAATTTCATTCCCATTTTGAAACATAATTTTTAATTTTCAGCTTTATATGCACTTATTATTGGCCATGTCTTTCCTAAAATAAACTTAAATGTAACATTAGAGAAACAATAAAAATATACAAACATTTAACACTGGTACAAGTCACAGAATAATCCCTCTCATTTCCAAGTGTAAAAATGACAGTAAAACATAATTTGGTGTTAGTATGTGAAATAAGGGCTTTGTTTAAACAATGAAAAACCCAAAAATTGTTCTTTAAAACTAGTTTGGGTTTATATATTTTAGAAACATGTGATGTTAATTGGTGTTTACAAAACTTGACTATATATTATATCAATGGAAATATTATATCAGATAAGAGGAGATTGCCAGAAAACAAAAACCAAATCAGTGACTAAAAACACAACAATGGTGCTCCATGAGACTTAGTTTCACATTTCAGTCCTTCCGTGAACTTGCCGTCTGACTGTGCTCAAACCATAGCCACTCTGGAGTCCATTTTCCTTACCTTTATAATGAAAAATATTGAGTAAAAGTATCCTGAGATTACTTTAAAATAACAAAGATTTCATTGTTTAATAATATATTTTACTGTTCATTTACAGGTAGAGTAATTTTGAAAATATATCTTCAGAATATTATAGTAATGTACAATGTACAATAGTTCTTATTTTCCTGTGTTTTAAAAATTTTGCAAAGCCTGCTCTGTACCACTCACACTTCGGTAAATAACATGTTTTTAATTCCAGCTGAGCACATATATCCCTGACTGTTCATTCATAAGTGCTTTTTAGTATGAAATAGTTCTATCAGTTGCCTGTAGCATGTTGTCCATCTTTTTCCTGTCTGGGCATTTCAGATAAATTACTAAGTCTCAGTTGACATTTGAATTAAAATTTCTCCATGTCTCATTCCTACATATTTTTGGAAAAGGCTTTTGAGAATCCAAGGGATAACAGTTTAATCTTACTTCTGTTTGACCTTGGTTACCTCAGCTCAGAAGAATATACAACATGTCATCAATCTCAATTCATAAATTCTCTGCCCTTTATCTCATTTCTTGTGTAATAAATTGCTTTTTATACTTTTAGGTCTGAAAAATGACTTGATAAGAAGAGAAAAATTAGGTTTTAAAACTAAGGATGGAGGAAAAAACTCTACAGTTAAGCAAAAATAAAATTTCCTTCTAAATGTCAGGGAATAACTGGGGACTTCATGTAATGAAAGTGGTTTTTGTTAAACAGGAATGTAAGAGGACAATGAAATAAACATTTTTAATACCTCTTGTTTTAGAAATGAATTATTATTAGAACAGGTCACTGAGGTTTTAAGTAATATCTGTGTATGATTTCATTAAGGAAGATAATTTCCTAAACACACGTGTATACCTGTGAGTGTTCATGTATATTCTTACATTTTAAAAGCATTTCACTTTCAGACATTGAATAAAACATTCACTTTAATAATTATCTATACTCTTGCAATCTTCATGAAATGTTCTTGACAAAAATAATCAGACATGAATGGAAAAAAGCTTCTAGGTTTAATTACAGAAAACACGTGGAGCAGAGGGATAACTTTTAAAAAACATTACAGGCATACCATCAGAACAATTGATAATGTGGGAAACTATAGGAATAAGAACATAGCACATCAATATAAAATTTGTAAGGAAGGAAAGGCAATCAATAAAACTAAGATAGAATTAAAGGAGAAGACAACCAAATTTAATTCAATTTGTGAAATTTATTTGCATTATGACTGAAACCAACTAATACACACACACACACGCATGTATGTATATACATATATAACAAGAAAAATTAAAATTGACTGAATATTTAATAATGCTAAGAGATTATTGTATTTTTCTAGGAAAAAATCTTTAAGCCTGGTATGTGATATATGTATTTGTAACTAATTCAGAGCCAGTCTTTCAGGCAATGCATTGTTACATTGCCTAACAGACTAGACACACAATAAAATGTTGTTTAGTGTTTTTTATTCATTAATATTTTAAGATATAGAATAGAAGTAAACAGTTCAAGCTATAAATTTCAAGTACATGAAATTTTAAAAAATCATATTCGGTCTAAGAGTTACGTCAAAGGGTTCAGAACACATTAATTTATTCAAATTTGCATGCTACATAAAAATAGTTTCTCTCCCAGACCTTGTTCTTTATGGTGAAGGTCAAAGGTTTAAATTTATATGCTCATATTTCTTTTTGAATTCCAACATAATCCTAATTGGAATTTGACATATATGCCTATTAGTTGAAATTATTCCTTTTCCACGCTTCATTAACGATGCACTTTCCGATACTACGGCGGTGATACTCATAATAAAAGTCTCCTATGCAATGTGGATTACACTGAAACATGATTGATTATCTCAAATGTAACATGGAATTTATATGATAAAATTTCATATGACAAAATTGGGTCTGTGACTAAAATTTAAATATATACTGAAAAAATCAGCTTTCATTGTATGAAAATGAGTAAAATTTTGAGAAAAAAATTGCTTTATTTTGGCTATGTACCAATTGGAGGTAGACATGATGTGCAGGCCTTTTAAGTGAAAACATTTTGTTTTCAGAATTATTTATAATTATAAATTATAAGTAATTCGTTTGTAACTTTTTTCTAGAGTGCACATGTTCCTATGTTATCATGATTTTCTATTGAGTTCAAGAACTGTGTTTTGCAATGAAATAGCAATTTACAAGGTCTAATTCTTCAAAGTGCATTTAACAAAACAGCTCTAGAATGAATTATCTGCTGCTTTTCTCTCCGACATGGATTTTCTTTTTCTTCTGCCAAAGGTGCTCTGGCTTTCCTCTGGGAGAGCACACCTTTCCCCTGCATGGTAGCAGTCCTGAACACAAGCAGGCTTAAGCCGATTTGCAAAGGAACTGATCACAGTGGCTAGTTTGAAAAAAAACATGAAGAATATATTTGCTGAGACTTTCTGGGAAAGAAGTTTCTTTAGTATTCTAAAACAAATAAATGAACAAATGAAAACTACTAAAAAATGCTATCTTTTCCTCTACTATATGTGATATGAGAATATAAGTAATCCTTATAAGTGTTAAAGGTGTTTTTCTACCCCAAAGATCAATCTGAGGTCAGAGAAGGTAAAGTTGGGAGAATTTTAGAAAAAAAGGATACCCAATCTTAAGTAGATGTGTCTGAAGCCTTTACTACCAACCCAGGTTATTTTTCTTGAATGTACAAGAAAAAAGAATATGCACACACACATATATTTTTAATTCTTTGAAGGGTCAGCTTTTTTTACAATGGCTCTAGTGTCATAGCTTAACTGTAGCCTGGAGATGATAGACTGGGGACTTCCAAATAACTCCCGTTCCTAAAGAATACAAATCTTCGGAGAAAGACCTAAGAATGTGCATTTTCACAGGCACTCTTAGATGATTCTGATGTCATCCGCCATGTAATTTGTTTTGAAGTTTCTGTTTGCATCAGAATAGCCAACAGGCTTTCTAAAAATGTAGATGCTTAATCCACCTGCTATCCTACAGACTCTACCCCCATCCATTTCAAAGATTCCTTGGCAGTGGAATAGGGTTCAGGTAACAGTAGTTAGGTCTCTAAGGCAAGGTTTTAGTGTGCAGACAAATCACCCAGAGATCTTGCAAAACTGCAGGTTCAGATTCAATAAGTCCTGGGTAAGGCCTTGACATTTTGCATTTCTAACAAGCTCAAAGGTCTCACACTGAGTAGCAATGAACTATATTATTTTTAATGGTGAATCAGGTTTGACTTAGACAGATATGTTACAAATGAAGCAGATAAAAAACTGTCATTATTAGGACAAGTGTTAAGAGCACAAATCTTGTTAGGAGTTCCAGGAAAAGTTCAGTTTACTTACCAAAGATGATATTTAAGGTTTATCACTTTCATATGAGTTATGGTTCAGTAAAATACCCATCACTAGATGTCAAGGAAAAGGTAAATGTACTGTGGTAAGAGGAAATGGTAATGCCAATTCGTTATTAAGTTTTCAATAATAGCAAATGCATAATATTTGAATTTATTTTAAAAGACACATACAGTGGAACCCAAACACTTTAATAGTTTTTTTTTGTATCACTAACTTTTTAAAAGATAGGAAAGTCCATTTTGATGTTATGCATTTAAAAGAGAAACTAGGTATTAGAGAAATTGACATTTAGCAGTTGGAAAATATTGACTTGGTAGCAGGGAGTCTGTTATCCTTGCTCTTACCCTGAACATTTCAATTTCAGAAAGTTGCATGACTTTCGAATCTCCTCCATGTACAACACTCTGTTTGACATACGGATTTATTTCTGGCTTTCCATCAGTTTCTAATTAATAGCACCACTGTGTGCTACATGATGTGAGAATTGAAAATCTCTAAACAGTACCACAGGAACACCACATTGCACTTCTATTTGAAAATACACCTGATCATTTACCCAGCTGTTTCCTCCAGATGTTGTCTGTAAACTCAAAGGTCATTCTTTCACTAAAACTGAGATTAATTGGACTTAAAAGTGTACTCACTATAAAAAAGTACAACTATTAAAATTGAGTTTTTAAATAGCCACAAGTACATGCAATTAAAACTTGTAGAACTTATAAAATATATTCTTCTTAATGCACTTTCTACTTCTACAAATCTAAATACAAAAATAGATAGCTCAGGATTTACAAATAAAATGCGTAGCTGCATCATCATTTCCTGTTTTTAAGAAAAAGCATTATCTTCCCTCTAATTAAACTCTCATAAAGTAAAAGAACATATTATTTGTACAGAATAGTGACAGAATTTAGTTTAACGTAAAAAGCACAGCAAATGGTCATTGCTTTTGAAATAGAAAATAAAATGCCAGTAAACTCTCTATCTAATGTTGATCTGGAAAGTATAATATTAAGTCTCAAACTAAAAAGTATATTTTATATTTTAGTGTATAGCTTTTACTTTACAAAGTTTTTGTATAACACTATTTTACTGTGTTGCATGAGACTGTGTAACAGCAGGATACTTTTAGTCATAGGCATTACAATTTTTAGTCAATAAAGGTTGTTATGGCATTAATTATATGCATACTTTTTATAATGAAATCAGAATTCAAACATTAATCTTGAAATAACTCTTTATTTGAATAGCTAAAAACAAACCAATATGCTTGTGATGTTACCGTTTTTTGTGTGGTTTTTACAGATTCAACATTGCAAATGAGATTTAAACTTGAATTGTTACTCTCTATGCCTGGGAATATAATTTCTCTTTATTAATTGCATGGTTCATCTATTTGCCCACCAAGTTAAAATAAAACAAAAACCTCAGGGAAGACTATAGCAACATTTATTAAATGAATAGCTATTCATTAATAGCTAAGTCCCATTGTGTATATGGCACTGGGTATATACTATTCTCTAAGCCATGGTTCTCCATGTAATATTACCAATGTGATATGTATACATCAAAATTTAATTTTATAACGCACGTTCCCTATGACCACCGCATAATTTGGCTCATGACTAAATATCCTTGGTCTTGAAAAATTACTGTGTATTAAATGAGTAGTTCTTCTTTTCAAAGGAAAGAAACAACTTTTGATCTATGAAGTGGGGTTTTGCATATGCCAATTTTATAATCAGATTAAAACTACCAAACTGCTGCAACAAAAAAATTTAAAAATTAAAAAAAAAATCCACATTGGGTGGGGAATTGAAAGATATAGTTGTCCATTAAAACAAAACAAAACAAAACATGAAATGAAGGCATTTTGTCTCACAGAGTAGAAAAGTCACCAAAAACCATGTATCTAGTGTTTACTATGTGCCAGGCACCACCTTAAAAGCTGTATTGCTGTATGAATGCTGTTTTTAACTCTGAGAAACCTATGAAATAGATAATTTTGTCATTCCTACTTTAGTATGAGAAAACTGAGGCTTAAAAATGTCTAATTAACTTGTCAAATGTCAGATTGCAAATAGGTGGTAAAACCAGGACTCAAACCTAGATTATGCTTCAAAGACTATCATCCTAACCAAGCCACACTTGGCAGCCAGAAAGCAGTGTAGCTAAGAACACAGAAAGTGGATATCTTCAACTGATTAAAATTACTCAGAGATAATCTCCAGTCAAAAGAAATGATCCTATTAAAAAAAATTGCCAAAACTTGATCGTGGTAAATATTTTATGAGTATATCTATATAAAGCATCACTTTGTACATCTTAAATATATATATTTTTATTTGTCAAATATATCTCTATAAAGCTGGTGATGGGCGAAGAAGTTGCTAAAAATCATGCTATGATCTAGTCAACCATACAGCTGATGAACTGTTTATAAACACAGCATGCAGTTTGTAGTCACTTTTATCTGCTCCAAATAAAAAGAAATTATAAATAAAATATTTAAATATTAAGAATATATAGTCATATTCTAATATATAATCACACACACACATACACTCAAAATATGGAACAGGAAACTCATAGAATTGAACACGCACAGCTAGTGAGGCTTGTAACAGAAAGATCAAGCCCGAGGGCAAGCAAGTAGTGGTGACAGAATCTATTCTTGTGTGAAAATGAAACTGATTAGAAGTTATTTGAAATGAGGAACTAGAACCAACTTTTCTATATCAAGCAAAGAATTAAGATGTTACTGCCTCTCTTGTTGGTGAATTTAAAAAAATACACACACATTAACAATTACTGACATCAGGTCTTCTTGGTGTGGAGTATTAACTGGAACTGGAAAGTGGATTGTTGCCTGTGTAATGTTGAGGGAATTATAATGCAACATTATCATGGTGTGAAAGTCTGAGCTGCTAATATTAATACTGTCTCTGAAATCTGGATGTTTCCAAATGAGATCATCATGAAAACACAAAACATAAAAGAGAAAAATGGAATGAAAGAAAATGAAAATTCCCTTAGGAGATGAGCTCTCAAATTCCATTCATACATTTTTAAAGAAAACTAACACTAATAATTCCTTTCAATAAACATTAAAGATGAAAGAATGTATACCCAAAGGAATAGAAATAATACAGCAACCTAAAAGTGTTTTAAAGTTATAGTTTAAAATTCTCAAATATGTAGAGCAGATAAGAGCATCTACAAAATAAAATCTGAAATCTATAAAACAGATAAGGAATCTCAGCACATGAAAGTTAAGTATAGGTAAAGATGACAAGGAACCACTTGAAAATCAAGAAAATAAAAACTATAATCCTTCAGGTAAGTGTTTTGTAACACTAATAAATGGAGATAAAGAGTAGATTGGAAAATGCAAAGAATGAAATAAAGATTTAGGTATTAGAGAATACCTAGAATTTTGGATGAGAAATAAAAGGTCAATAAATGGCGCTTTACAAGGGTAGAAAGAATGCTTCTTATTGTTGAATTGAACATCAAGCCTGTCAAACTAAAGATGCAGAGAGAGAATATAAAGGCCTCATCACTGCCTTAGACTTTATGTTCACTTTGTAAATCTGCTGCAAAGAGGTCCTCTGACATACCAATGTGCAAGTAAATGAAGACCAACCAAATGAGAACAAGCAAAGGCTATTTGTTAAGGGCTTGCTGTAGCAAGGATGTCAGACACCACAATTTACATTTTGTCAGCAATTCAAAGGCAGGCAATGGAGTACAAAATATTTATAGCAGAAAAAAAGAAGGCTTGGGGCTGCTGGCAGGGAGGAACTGCAGCGACGCTAACTATAATCTGGTCATCTCATGGTGTTTGGTTAGGGGTGCATCTTTGGCATCCTCTAGTTGGTCCTAAGTTAGAAGCAAGGACAAAAACTTAAGGAACTTGTTAGTCATCAGTCAAGTTCGGGTGATTTGGGGCCAATTGTTACAGGGGTCATTGCTCGGTTTCACAGATTGTTGGTAGAGGTAACAGTAGGAATTCTGGCAAATCCGGTTTCATAGCAGGCTGGTGTCCTGGACTAGTTACTGTAGGTAAAAGGATGATGCTTCGGGCTGTTTGCAGATCAGTTCTACCTCTGTATAGGGTTAGGCTATTGTCCATTCGTATATTCAGTCTCTCGCTAGATTATTTTTATAGAAAAATCTGCAAAAAGTCTTTATTTTTATAGATATTCATGCTGAGTTCTAAATGCACTTAAAGATGCAGGCTACAATGGATTCTCATACTGTATATCACCATTTTGGAGAAAAGGTATAGTTAAGAATTTGTCAACTTTTTTTTACGAAAGGTCTTTGATTATAGCCCGCATCTCATCCTTCACACTTTCTCTTATGCAGAATCAGCCACAAACCATTAGACCCTGCCCAGGTATCAGTTAAAAGTTATGGGATAATGAGAACACCCAATTTATATGAGAAAATATTTGTGAATTAGCACTTTATAAAATAGTTACTTAAGAAGGAGCTATGTATGTCACTCACGGGCAGCCAAACCTACAAGAGCCTTGATGACTCTCTGGTAGTTATGATAATCTTACTGGCTTGAAAATATAGTAGGAATATCTTTTTAAAAACTCTACAAGGGAATACATCCTCACTTTCAAGTCCTCCTAACAATCTGCATACAAAAGTAAGTAGCCCTGTAAACTTCTCTGTCTCAGTTAAAGGGGAGACTCTTTCCCCGTTTCCTTGACAATGAGAGGGAGAAATGAAACTGAAATTCACCAACTGCCTAGGGTCAGAAGTTTCTAATTCTGTCACTCACCTTCCGCAGCCTTCATTTTACAATCCTGGCTTCTAACTGCCTGGCACAGTGTAGCCGCCAACTCCCTCAATTAAGCGCCTTTATGAACACATTTGGCTGCTTGTCTTTAGAATATCCTTAATCCCAGCAGGAATGCTTTAAAATTTATTCCCAGAGCAGTTTCCCTCTGTTTCTCTCCTCTTAACTGCAGCCATCCCTATCCTACCCTCTCTCCTTTATCAGGTCATCACAGAAACTGCACAAGCAGAGTGCTCTAGGCTACGAATCCTAGCCACTGTTCCCCCGGCACTGAGAACACCACTGTCCACCAAATGATAGGGTTTATACTCACATTATGGAGGCAAGTGTAATTCACTAAAGATTTAAAGTCAATATACATAACCAAATGTGAAGGTAACTCAAGATATGAACTATCTCTGTGAAAGAACTGCAGAGTCACCTAAACATAACTGTGAAATAAAATTGACTCAAAGCCCCACCCTAAATGTGGCAGTGATGCAAATGACTAAGTATTCAATAACTACCTGCTTCTTCTCAGACTCTGTTTTTTGAGTTTGCAGTTTGGGAGGACTTGGAAGAAAACTGCCCAACTTTTGGAGTAATTCTGGCTATTTGCAGCTTTCAATGAATTACTTCAGGCCAGTTAGGATTCTGTCAAAGCTAGTTTGTTAAAAAGGAAATAGCAAGTTGAATATCCTGCCCATGACAGTATTGTAACTCAAGACTATATGAGGCAATCAGGCACCTGCCAAGCTGCAAATACCAAATTTTGAAATCTACATTAAAGTTATAGAAAGGAAATTGACCATGACTGGAGAGTTATCTGATCCCTCCACTCCTACCCCACCCCCAAGTATTCCTTCCCGGATCCTTTCTGAGAAGGACGATTATTTCCACTGTTTGGAATTGTTAGTAGTGGAGACCCTGCAAGTGAGCAGATCATCTACGTGTATCAGAATAGGCCCAGGACCAAAGTCTGGAGAAATCCTGTCAACAAGTGGTTTAAGGAGAAAGAAAGGTGTGGTATATACAATACTCAAGTCTGAATTCGAGATTACAAACTGACTGTATTTCAAACTTTTAAGAAAACTTTCTAATGATTATTCAGCATGAAATAAATAGCAAACTAACTAGTGTTTTAAGGAGATTTTGTTGTTTTACTATTTTTCAAGAAAAATCCAAAGACTTTGGATAAACAGGGACTTGTCACAGGTCAATCTCTAAGACAATTCGAGGTTCTTGTATCACACCAGCAGAAAGCGGATGATGCCACTGGTCTAGTTTTTACAGGAGATTCCTCACTCCTCTCAGCTTTGGGATGGGACAAAGTGAGCAGTGGAAATACAAGGGTGGGCAAAAGTAGGGTTACAGTTGTTCACATGGAAAATAATACAATAAATCAATAACACAAGAATGAACTTTTTTGCATACTCCTACATTGCCCACCTCTGTACATAATGCTTAGAGTATGGAGCTGAGGTTCAGTCACATTAATAGGTCAAAAAAAGTGCTCCAACTCTGAAGAAATGATCCTCACTATCACTGTCCAGATAATAAAACATGTGGACCAGTGGTCGCAGTGTGTTCTCTTTTCTATTTTTAAGTGGAAGTTTTTATAAAGGTTATCCTGTTTACCTTTCACCATTGTAATTGGACTACATTAGGATGTGAATATTTAGACACTGTGCAATTTGAAGGAGAGCCACACCTCAAAATAATTAGTATGAAATCCATGAGAAAACCTGAACTTGGAACTAGATGAACTAGATGAGCATGATGCCTAGGTTCTTTTCCTTTGAATGAACTTTAGTTTTTAGGAGAAACAGTTGCATTATGTTTAGTCCGAGCATTTCTGCCATTGTAAGTATAGGCACAATGGAGTCAGTCAGGTTCCCTCACCCAGTCGTCTGGACAAACATAACTTATCACTGTTCATATAACCTTGAATAGGGACCCGCATGCGTAGAATGAAGCTGTGTTATATAACTAGAAGGTCAGTATTGGCACCTTGCTGGCTTTGTGTGCACTTAGTATATAAGGGAGTCAGGACTTCCCATGATGCAACTCATGGCTTGTGGTGCATGTGGATCGCTCCGCCCCGGAATAAAGTCATGTCAGACATCCCAATGGCTCCACATATATTCTTCCACCCGTCTGAATCCCGTGTGTTCCTGCCTGGCCTCAAACTCTTGCAGGATAGTATGGTTGGCAGAAAAATAAGTAAATATCCATCAATCAATTAAAAGACACGATTTTATAAGAAGAGCCATATTACTTCTGCAATTTGTATAAACTACCAAATCCTTATATTGTTTTAATTTAATCTGTAACTTATTTGCAGCTGGAAGATATGTTTTAGATATGTGCCATATATTTTTAATTTTTATTTTTTTACTTTTTATTTTATCTGAATATACCTGTCCAACTACTGGTGATTTTGGTTTTTTTATTTGTATTACTTACACTTTTTAAAAAATTTATCATCTTTTCCCCATTATTTCTTTTATCCTCACTGAAGAACATGCCCACTGACCTTAGAGAGAGGGGAAGGGTGGGAGACAGAGGGGGAGAAATACACATCTGAGAGGGAAACATGGGTCTGCTGCTTCTTGTATGTACCCTGACAGGGGAACAACCCACAACCGAGGCATGTGTCCTGATTGGGAATTGAACCCTCAGCCCTTTGGTTTAGCAGAAGACACTCCAACAAACTGAACCACACCAGCCAGGATTCCTTCAGTATTTTTTATTGCTCTCTTTTCCTATTGAATTAATCATTTTTTTAAATTCCTTTATTCCTTCCACAGGTTTTCATTATATACACTGTATTTTTAAGATGCATACTTCTTAGCACACTTGATTACCAATGTTTAAATTTAATTAATATCTCTATTCTGTTCTCAAGGAACATAAGCAAGAACTTGCAAGATATTTTAATTCACAGCCTCCTGTTCCTCATCTTACTTGCGTGGTTTGTATTTTAATGCTTCCTTCAGTAAGTAGAATAATGCCCCTCACACCTCAAAGATGTTCATTCTTATTCCAAGAACCTATGGATATGTTACCTTACATGGCAAAAGGAACGTGGCAGATGTGATTAAACATCTTGAAATGAGAGAGCAATTACACTGTATGACCTGGGTGGGCCCATGGATCACAAGGATCCTTAGTGGTGAAAGGGAGAGACATGAGAGTGGGGGAAGATGGTGATCCAAGAAGAGGTCAGGACGACCGCACTATTGCTAGAAGGAGGGCAGGAGCCAAGGAAAATGCGGGCAGCTTCTAGAAGAAGAGGAAGGAAAGGAAACCAATTCTCATGATACATCCTTACTGATAACTGGACTGTAGTCCAATAAGGCCCATTTTGGATTTCTGACCCAGAATTATAAAATAATAAATTTGTATTGTCTGAAGTCACTAAATTTGTAGTAACAGCAGCAACAGCAAACTAATAAATCTTACTTAGTCTATTACGAATGCCCACTCCCATACCACTACTCACTACTTTTACTTCAGTCAATTTGCATTTAGTGTTTATGCTCACTGACTTATTTCTTCACTGTCGCTGTTTGCACCACACTACAGCCTTAAGAGTCCAATTTTATTTGTCATAAAGAATATCTCCATGTAGTTGAGTGGAGGTCTTTTCGTGGTGCAATCTATATATCTTTTTGTGAAATTGTATTTATCATGCCTTAATCCCCAAAGGCATGATTATCTGGTTATAGGATTCTATTTTCTCAGAGCACTATCAAGATATTACTACATTGTCTTTCTGCCTGTAATGTGGCTTTGGGGAGACAATTAGTCATAGTGTAGCTTTTACTTTTGTTCTTCTATAAATTGATTTCTTCCACTTTTTTAGTTAATTAGCTACTAATTCAACTATTTCTTTTTAAAGTTAATTAGCTACTAAGGATGCTAATTAACTATAAATAATTCTTTAACATAAAAAAATTAACAAACACAAAACATGTTATTCATGGGGTATAATCACTTGTACTTTTTTTTAAAATGCTATTGACAGCCAGCCTCTCACCACAGCTAATTTTGTTCTTTTTTTTTTTTTGACGTCTTTCTCTAATTCTTTATTATTAGCTAGAAGGCATATTTCTATGTTGTTATTTTCAGTGTCCTTTTACTTACTTATTATAGTTCATCTAGTCCGGTGAAACATTTTATTTTCTATTTGTTTACATAAATACATTCAAAGAATTAAAATACATAGTGTATATTGACTGTTATATTAATCTGAATCTTGGATTTTTTTCATGATCCTTCTGGCTAATGGTTCATAAAATTTATTAATCTTAAAAAAATAATTTCTTTTTATTGATTCAGTCTATTGTTTTTCTGTTTTCTATTTCAGTTTTTTCACATTGATTATCATTATTTTCTTCTATTTACTTTGCAATTAATTTGCTCTTCCTTTTCTATTTTCTCAAGGAAAATACTGAGGGTTTTGATTTGAGATTTTTCATCTTTTCTATTATAGGCGTTTATTGCTATAAATTTCCCACTAATTACTGCTTAGGATATACATATATATATAAAAACCTGTGTGTGTGTGTGTGTGTGTGTGAGTGTGTGTGTATGTGTATATATATATATATTTTTAACATGAACATATGGAATACAGTTAAAATGATTTCAGTGACCTGGGCTGCTGAGTAGAGTATCTGTGTTAGTTCTGAGTCAGTTTCAGCTGATTAATTTTTCTTTTCAGTATGGGTTGTTATTTTCTTATTTCTATGCATGGCTGGCAGTTTTTTACTAAATATCAGACTTGTGAATTCTAGTTCCTTTGGTCCAGAATATTTATGTTTCCTTATAAGTATTCTTGAAGTTTCTTCTGGGATGCAGTTTGAAACAATCCGACTGGGGGTGGCGGTCCCATTGTTAAAATTTGTTAGGTAGACCTGGAACAGTAATCAGTCTCAAGGTCTTTTTCTCCAGGATTTAGGCACTTCTGTGTGCTCTACACAATGTCCCATTTCCAGTTTGTTTGTGGAAACAAACTTTATTTGCAGCTCCCTGTGAGCACTTGGCATTTAACCTCTGAAGCTTTTGTGTTGCACTCTCTCCATCCTTGAGCAGTTTTCTCATAGGCATATGCTGATCAGTGTTCAACTGATTTGTCCAGGGGGAACTCCTGCACATCTACCTTTGTGCAATGCTCTTTTCTTCCAGTATCCTGTCCTGCAAACTCTAATTCCTTTCATCTTAACTGGAAGGAGAAGGTCCACTTTGAATAAATCTTAAAATGCTACACTTACACCTAAAATTTTATTGGGTTTTCTGTCCATATGTAAAATTATCTATGTCTGTACCTGTAATGTGCAAACTTAGTATGTGTGTTGCTTTATTCCTTTCTTATTGTAAAGTTCTAAGCAAATCTTTGCCATTTAAAATGATTTAGAAAAGAATACAAAGAAAATCAATTATTTAATAACTGTAATTATACTTTATGTGTGAACTCCTCTGAACAAATAGTCACCCACTATAATTTATTAACAAAAATACAGTGTTAATAGCAGGAGAGAAAAAGAAAAAAAAATCAATTCAACAAAAAGTTATTCTACAGTGTAATAACATGAATTCACAAGACTATATTAACCCAGCATTCTGATGGTTAAATAAAATTGTCATTGGCATAAATGAAAATTACTTCCCTGTAACAATACATAAATACAGGCTCAGAGCTTATAGGACTTCATGTCTCCTCCCTCTTTCATAGGATCTAAATTCTTGCATGATCGATTCTTGAAACAGTAAGATTTTGTTTATTTTTTTAAATAACTCTTACGTCTGTAAACTCCAGTAAAAGGGCTGATTTTTAAGTCTTTGTCAGTTAATGACAGTGATTATAAGGCTTCAAAACAATGGGATACCAGTTACCAAAGGGTCATGGAATCAGTTGTAAACCCAAGACACTAAAGAGAATATAAGACAATGGTGAATTTAATTCCTATCATAGTAACTTATAAATCAGTCTAGTCTATCTCTTAATTAACTGCTGTACTATAGAACTAATTTAACTTTTATTACACAAGTAATATTCACCTTGATACTTTAAGGTTCAAGGCTATTTTAGCCTCAGCACCACTGTACAAAAGACATTTATTATCAAACTTTACTACAAGAAAATAATCTGTTAATTGTTTGTCTTCTGCCTTAAAGAGATTTCAGCTCTGAGAGATTATTTGGTTTAGGTAGGTCCTACCTAACATGAAGTTATCTCACCACTGGTATAAATTTGCTACTCCCACCCAAATATCTCTCCCATGAATAATAAAAGTGAAAGCCCTTGTCTTAATTCAATACATAGTGTCCTTCTAACAGAGCCAGAAATTAAAGTCAGCTTAAATTAAATAAGAAATGATGTTTTAGAATTACAAATGCAATATAATTTGAGGCATGCATTTAGAACAGAAAGTACTTTCTAGGTTAGCTTTCCAACTTTCCAGTAGAGCATATAAATTTCTGAACACATTTTATCAGTTGATAACAATAAGAATTATATTATTTCTTGCAGTCATGATCAAATGAGAGTTCCACTAAAATTATATCTTGATAACATCACATTAGAACAAATTTTCCTTCATTTTGGATTCAGATATTATTTACTTCCTCCACTTTAGTATTGGTCTTATTCTTTGGGTGAGCTGCCAAAATAGCACATGTTCCATCAACAAAAAAATTGTAAAGCGCCCTTACAATGTGTTTTCTTAAATTTTTAAGTTAACATAACTTATTTTATTTTCTACATGACATATTCTCCTTCCCTAGAATCTCTGAAGAATTATCCTAATAGGATGAGTGAAATAGAAAATCATCAATGCATAAAAAATGTTATAGTTATTTGAAAATTCAAAAGAACCTCAATCTTTCTTTTAATTTAAAGAGCAATTGAATTGATATCATAACACTTTCAAATTAAATTCAATTAATGTTCATTAAAAGAGAAGAGTGGGGGAGAGCAGATGTGAAGCAGCGTGTGTTGCGAAGAAGGGAAAGCGGAGCTTGCGATGGCGGCTTCTCTCCCGCGCGCCCCGCCCCGCGCAGCTCGCCACTGTAGTCGAAGCTCCCCAGGCTTGGGCCTCAAAGAGCAGCCAAGAATCTAAAACTAATTTTCAACTCATTTCTAAGTTACCTCCGCTTCTCTTCATATTTGAATGCAATAACTAGCAAGTGCCATCAGTGAAAATTAATGTAAAAATGTACTTAATGAGTGTGATTTTCTAAATTATGTTATAAACAAAATAAAAGCGTCGGTGAGATGATACATTGATAGTGGTCAATCTGGCATTCTTTTGTAGCAAATAGGTTATATTCCATAAACTATTATGACATAGAACTCCTAGTTGCAGTTGACAGAAACACCAGTAGGATATTACTTATAAAGTCTGAGGATTTCCTTCATACATCTTTGATGAAAACTTTAATAGTAAAATGCTAAATGATTTATTGTACAAGGAAAATTCACTCTAAACACCATTTATTACCTAGTCCTTTGTAAAAAGTAAAAAGTTTAGAATGTTGGAGAATCCAAAAGATAATCTAAAAAGACCATCCTAACATTAAGGTGCATCAAAAATGTAACAGTCATTCATCTCCTGCATCTCCACAACCAACCACCAATTCTTGTCAATTCTGCCTCTTCATCTTTCGCCAATAAATTCTACTTTTTTTATTTCCATTGGAAATGCCCGAGTTCAGTTTCAATGACAATCTACAATAACTTGTTAACAGATCTCCAAGTTTTCTAACAGCTAATCTCTCAGGCATATTATTAACACTTGCTGCAGATTTATCTTCTGAAGTCATGAATACTGGTGCACCCCTCTACTTCAGTGGTCCTTCAATGGCTCCCTTTTACTTAACAACAACAGAAATAAAAAAGGCATGGCACCTCAGTGCCTCCGTAATCTAACTCTAAATTATTTCACACAATTACTCTTTTCCATACTTAAAAACTTTAGTGCTTTTCCTGAGCCTCCAAAAATTTTTTTGCACATTTTCCCTTTATATTCTTTCTTCAGAATAACCTCTCTAGCAACTTTTTTTTCAAGGTCCAACATAAATGCCACTGATTCAGTAGAATTTTCCTATTCCCAAGTAGACATTAAGTATTTCTTCATTCAAAGTCAAACCATTATATTCCTACTCATAATATTATTTTTGTCCTTAATTGATTGAATATAGCTTGCTCTGGGCAGAGTATAAAATTCCTTAAGAGCATGTCTTATCTCCGTCATCTTTGCTTTTGTCAAGGATTTTTTGCACATAATGGATAGGGAACTTTTCCTATCTTTAACCCTGACTTTTGATTTATTATAAGGGAGGCCAGAATACATACAAGAGTGACATATTAAGATTCATACAAAAGTAAGTTTTTTGAGTCTTTGAATAATAAAGTATCTCTTTAGCAATATTTAGATAAAAATATCCATCTTTAAACTCTTTACTCATTCCTTTCATTCTTATCTGATTATTAGCATTGCTGAGAAGTTGGAAACCAGCTTAATATTTCTACTTCTTAGGTAAATTTTTCTTTTAATTTTTTTGTTTTAGTTTACAATTTTACTCCCCCAAATCATATACTTTTTCATCTATTTAATAATCAGATAAAGAAAGAGAATTTTAATGGCTGCAAATCTCTTTTCTTTACCTTTCTTTGTACCCTAGAGAATCCCCTTCACTTTTTATTCTCAAATCTGCTTCTTCTCTGAAGAAAATTTTCTTTAAATGTTTTTGATTTAATATTTTTAAAGTTTTATTAAATCTATTGGGATGATATTGGTTAATGAAATTATATAGGTTTTAGGTGTACAATTCTATGATACATCATCTATATATTGCATTGTGTTCACCACCCAAAGTCAAGTCTTCTTCTCTCACCATTCATCCTCCTTTACCTTCTACCTCTCACCACCCCTCTTTCCCTCGAATAATCACCATACTGTTGTCTGTGTCTATGAGTTTGTTTGTTTCCTTGTTTTGCTTAATCTCTTCACCTTTTTAACTGCCCTTCCCTCTGACAGCTGTCACTCTGTTCCCTGCATCTATGAGTCTGTTTCTATTTTGTTTGTTAGTTTATTTCGTTCATTAGTTTCCACATATAAGTCAAATCATATCATATTTGTCTTTCACTAACTGGCTTATCTAACCATTCCTGTTTCTTTTTCAGGAATGCCTGCAGTTCTAAGGTTTAATCTTCATTATCATCTCTCCGCATCCCTCAGATAGCACACCATCCTGTTCATTATTAACTCCCTTTGGTCATCATTCTGGGAATGTGATTCAAGCTTTTGCTCCATAACAATGATTCAATACATATCAATGTCACTTTTGCTTTTAACCTCTCCTGCAGCAATTTCAATTCTACTGATGGGATTCAGTACATGCTACTCCAAAATATGGCACCTTGGTATGTTACCATATTTTGCCATGTATAACGCACACCCATGGTTTTTGTGTGCATTATTATACCCATTATTATATCCATGGTAGATAATCATTATACCCATGTATAATGCACACCCCTATTTTTCCCTCAAAATTTTGGACAAAAAAATGGTATATTTTAAGCCTAAGGAGTTTGTGAAAATAGCAGAAGTAGGGAGGTCATTCTGACCTCCTTCCCTAGAACCTCTCATGTGAGAGGTCCCCTTCTTATACCAGGAAGACAGAAGCATCCTTATCTCTGAAGACAAGGGAACATCAAAAAGAATTCTAACAAGAAGGTCTTGCTAATTTCCCCCAGTATTCTATTATTACCTGACTCCCCTTAACCTATCATATTCCTTCACAATTGTCCATTCTCCACCAAGCCTAGCATAAAAATACACAAGTCTAAATATTTCTTTGGGTCTTCGTTTCTTTATGAAGTTTCCTTTGTCACTTATTTTAAATACATTGATATGCTTTTCTCCTGTTAATCTGTCCTTGTCAGTTTAATTTTCAGACCCAGCCAGGGACCTTCACAGGGTTGAAATCTTCCCCCCCACCCCTTATACCACAGTTATCATATAAATTTCTTTGCAATTCTTTCTTATATTAACCCTTCCTTTTCAAAAAAAAAAAAAGAAAAGGCAAAAAAAACTTAGCTTCTTGTGTTTATTATCCATTCTCCTTTTGTTACTCTATCATCTATTCTGTTTATGTTACATACATACTCCTTTTTTTTTTTTACATTCTATTGCCAGAGTGACCAGGCAACTTGATATGCCCAGTAGTGTCCTGGTTTCTGACTGTTTGTCCTAGTGCACCTTCTCATGTCCAAAGGGTACCACGTGATATGATAAATTATATAGTTGTCCTGGGAATAGCAAATGTATCTTCTAAAACTTTTTTGTCATCTTTTGCTTAGTGTCAAGTTTTCTGTTCTTTCATATTAAAGTTTATTTCTTTTTTCACTGCTTCTTTTTCTTGTTCTTCAGTGTTGTCTAAAAGATCTATCTGTCTTGATGTTTATTCATTCATGAATGACAAAAGATCTATAGAGAGTATTTGTGCAGAGTGTGTATTTGACCTTAGCTCTGATCACAGAATTCATTATCTCACTGTTACTTAACTATTTCTGTATGTGTTTTCCACACTCAAATGTTAAAATGACTGGATTACATTCCAGAAGTGCTAGTGCATCTTTTAATATCTTTTGTCAAATATGCTTCTACCTTTGTATAACTATGAACATAAATTCTTTCTGGAAAAAAACAAGAAAAGAATGATTTCTGTTCCAATGGAAAGAATTTCAGCAACACATCTTATTTTCAGGTTGTAGACCTATTTTGTAGAGAAATATATATTATACACATTCTCTCTCTCACACACACACTCTCATATTTAAAACCAGATCCTCTTTCTTGCTGTTTATTCCTGCGAATTATGAATGTCAATTCTCTTTAATCAGACCTCATGGTTGAGATATAAAATTTAAAGAATTAAGAAAATCATAAAAAATGGTGAAACAACCATTGGAAAAGGAAAGGAATGATGTTTCTAGTAATTTTCTAATGTTAGTTAGCTTAAAGTACCTTTTTAAAAATTATCTGCTCCAATGTAATAAAATCTCAATGATTTTTAAATCTCTACAAGAGATTTCCTTTTCAATAACAAAGAGGAGGCATTTGAAGATAACAGGGAGAAAGGATAAGCACAATAAAATATACACAAAGTAGACATAAAGACTAAGAATATTGCTCAATAAAATAAAATTTCATCTATGTCATAATGTTCTTCAGCACACCCCCTCCCCATATCAACTCCGGTATCTAGTCCATAGCTATTAAGTATTTCCAGGGTGATTGTTAATGTCTTTTAAGGGGTCTTTAAGCCTTCAAGTCTCTTTTCTCTCATGCTTATCTATCAGAAAATGGAATGACAAGGAACCTTAAAAAAAGCATTCATTTCTTTTTTTAATTTGACACTGTCAAAAACATCAAATGCACTTTATATTTATGGTAAGGAGATAATTCCTGTTTAATTGCCTGTTCACTATTTTGAAAGCACCACAATAAATAGAGAAATTGCCAGGTAGTTAGGTAGTGTAAGAGAATAATAACAATAATAGACAGCACAACAATTCACATGTTAAAACTATCATTTTGGTAATTTTCCTGAACAATTTTACTTATCACTTGGTGTTTATAATGTGTAAATAGATTATACAGATTTTGGACCATAATTTGAGAAATAATAATGGCATTTATCAAAGTTTTATAACCTGTTACTTAGTCCAAGATGTCTTATTTTTAACGACTAATAAAACATGCTTTAGGAAAATGTCTTCATATCTAAAATATATGTGTAAGTGATAAAAATTATTTTTAATGAGGCATTGGTTTTCATTTAAAGTGTCTTAGTTTGTACAGGCTTCTATCACAAAAATCCCCCAGACAAATAATAAGCATATATTTCTCACGGTTCTTGAGTCCGGGAATTTCAAGATCAAGGCACAGAGAGAGAGGCGTGTTTTCTGATGAGAGCCTATTTCTCGTTAGATAGATGGTCATCTTCTCACTGTGTTTTCAAAGGGCCAAAGGGGCAAGACAGCTCTCTGGGATCTCTGTTATAAGGCACTAATGCCATCCATGCGGGCTCTACCCTTATGGCTAATTGCTTTCCAAATGCCCTACCACATAATACCATCACATTGTGTTATGATTTCAATATATGCATTTTGTTAATGACACAAACATTCAGTCTATGATGTAAAAGATCCTTAAAGCAGAGAACTTTTTCCAACTAGAGTAAAAGAGATGGAGCTGAATAAACAGTTGAAAAGATTTTAAGACTGAGAGGAATTTGACCCTTTAATTGGGACCCACAGGGAGTACATGAAAAGGGAGAGAGGTGCCCTCTATGAACAAAGGTTGTCCTGAAGAACAGGCAGTCAGGAAACAGGGGTTTTAGCCTTATCACTACAAAACACTTAATTCTGCCAATGACCTCAATGAGCTTAGAATATTCTTCCCTGAACCTCCAGACGAAGCCCACCGCACCAATACCTTGATGTTGGCCGCGGGAAAAGGGAAGCAGGGAAAGTAGCCAAACCAAACGAGAGAAACTTCTAATCTACAAAGACTGATAAAGTGTTGGTTTTAAACCACTAAGTTTGTATTAATTTATTACAGCAGTATTAGAAAATGAATATATTACTGAACATCATAAATAAACAGACTTGTCTGCCTATCTCCGGGAAATGCTGCAGGAGGGTAAGAGTCTGAAAGTGATCAAGCCCTTGGGGGAGACAGCAACCCTCCATCACCAGTCACGTAGCTGCAAAGGAACAGAAGAGGCAAAGAGAAGACAGAAGTCTGTTCACCTTTCCAAATTTACCTATCAATAAATAATTATTTTCAGGTTGGAGAAGTAACCCCAGAGGCCTGGGAAAATGTTGACCAAAAGATCAGGAATAGAGAAGGAGCTTTTTCCACTGAAATGCAATTTGAGGTTTAAAAATTACTAATAATTGATTTATTTTTTAAAAATATATAGATTATAAATCTATCTGAAAAAGACTTTACCATTGATTGTAAGAGGAAATATCATTTTACATTTGTTTAAATTTATCATTTATGGAGCATATTTTATAAAACATATTATTAATAACAAAAAAATTAAAAACAAAAAAGAAAGTATAACATTACATATGTAATGAGAATATTTTCCACAGATTGCCATATCGAATTTTCAGAACTTTGTATTTATATTTATTAAAGCGTTATAGAAAGTTTATTAAATATCGCTACTTTTCAAAATTTCAAATTTTATGTCAACTCTAAATGAGTGTGTATTATTCATATCAGTTACAAATACATCTAATTAATTTTACAGTTAACCTTAATAATATAAAAAAAATCCATGACCTACATTAAATTTTTTCATTATTGAGTTTCAGGTTATAAGAGAATTCTTTTTGGCGAATAAGGCCTTCCATCCCAAATGTTGATAGCATTACACAATAATTAATTAGCACATGTCAGTGAAATTCTTTGACATGATACTGCAGCTCATAACTTATGTTTTCTTTACAAGGTTCTGTTTTATATTCAATATGTAAGCCAGTTGACTACAAATAATTTTAAATAAACATGCAAAATACTGTAATTAAATATTAAATATTTGTTCAAAACATGCTTTTTCAGACATAAAAATTTCAGAAAAATATATATGTTTCATGTTTGTTTTATTATTTTTCATAGTGATGAGTCAGGTAAAAGAAAACACAGACTAACATTACTTGGTTATAAATTTAAGTAAAATATCAACAGCTCTTTTTTAGTGGCCATCACTACTAGTGTCATATAAGAAAAATGTGAGATAACAAAGAATTGAACTACGAAAAAGATGTGAATTTCTGTCACTAACACTTATCACTTATTGAGAGTAATATGTGTAAATGATTAGTCTTGCTTTGTGCTGCTTAATGTCATAGCCTTCAGTCCATGTGGGTATTTAAATTTGAATTAATAAAAATTAAGTAAAATTAAAAATCAATTTGTTATTTCTACTAGCCACATTTCAGGCACTCAATAGCCACATGTGGTTAGCAGCTGTCATATTTGAGAGTGCAATGATAGAATATTTCCCTCATTACTGAAAACTATTGAACAGAGTTGGTCTAAATGCTGAAGGTTCACACAAAATAAGGTAAGAGTACTTGCACTCAAGAATCTTGAAATAAGTTTCAAATAGGTGCTAAAGGTAATAAATGCTAATCTGAGATGTCACCACGAACCAAAATTACATGGTGGATGAATTAGCGATATGTGTGACTAAAGGGTGACAAAATCTCATCCTTGTGCACCAATCTAGGGAAGATCTTCCCCACCTTTTTTGACTCCTCCTTTATCTTTGCCCCTGAAGACACCTAACATCATCTGTTTGATTACTTAGAATTGAAGGAGAAAGGAAGGAAGAAAGGGAGAGAGGGAGGGAGAGAGGGAGGAAGGAAGGCAAACAAAAAGGTGAAAATAAAGAGGAAAAAAGAGGGGAAGTTCTGAAAAAGAACTACATGCAAATTAAGTTTTCAAAATCCAAAGGCTAGCCATTACATACACCATGGGACCCAGATTCAGTTTTCTTGTTTTCCTCTAAAGACCTTCCATAAGACAAAGCAGCACAAAGAGTAGCTACTTGTTGAAACAGGGAGAGAGAAAACTACAAGGAGAAGAGGAGCAAATAAATATCTCCATAAATTATTCTTCCACAAAGAAAAACAAAAGGTGCTTCTTTATCTTACTTATTCCCCTCCTTTGTTTCCAAGGCCTTTCTTAGAGAAAATAATTTTTCTGGAAATGAGGATAATAGTGGCATTTGTATTAGTTTATAATTTCTTCAGTAACATAGTGAAAAAGTGTCATAGGAACATCAACAATGAATTAATGTAAATGCAAATTACAATAAACTAGGCAGCCATGCAAGTAGAAGGTCTCCCACTGTTTACTCTTTATTAAAGCTGTGGAGAAAAAAAGGAAACATAATTTCAATCACATCTCTAGTGTCTGGTCTAGGTTTGAACATGATTAGAAAATTTCATGCATTGTGTCCCAAAGAGAAGGCAATCAGGAAAATAATTTTCTATGCAGTATAATAATGAATGTCACCATATTAATACAAGAATAGGCACAAACCACAGTTACTTGTTCTTTTCCCAACTCCTTATGCATTTATTATTTCTTTCTTAATAAAAAAGACTAAAGCAATTTTTGAAGAACACAAAGTGATATAATATCTTCTGAAAATTCTCTTTTAGGGCAAAAATATCCTAATTTATAAATTTAAAAGGTAAAAATTACAGGATCATTTGAGAAGAAAATGATAAGAATCTCTCTGGAGCTGGTAAAATGATATGCAAATGAAGTGTCATTGTGGTGGAATCTGTGATGAAGAATGGTAAGCAATATAATGATATATAAGAATCTCAACGGTAAGTGTCCTTAAATCAATGAAGGAAATAGATTAATGCTTAGAATAAAGATTGAAGGATATAAAATCAAGCCCTGACAGATTGAATCAAGTAATAAAAGCAAACAAGTACAATAACTTACTTCAACAATGAAAAATTACAGAATATATTCTTCCACAAAAATAAAAGCTAACGGTGATGAGTCTGTTTTTACATGCTTAAACACTTGTGTTTTTTTTAGCCACTTAAGGCAGAGATATAAGGAAATGTATATTGTGGCATAATGGACATAAAATTATAGGTTTTGTGTGATAGAATTGATTTCAGAAAAGTAAAAACAAAAATGTTTTGTTATTTGAATATACAATTATTAAATTTATTTACAAGATAACAAGAACTTATCATAACAATTTTTTGTCTCACTGAACAAGACAAAAGAAAGATACAGTGGCAAAGATCACTTTGCATATTCTTAAATGACTTTGACCTGTTAGAGGATCTTTCGATTGTTTAGCCTATTCAAGTTACAGAAAACAAACATATGTGGCAGTTTGCTGAGCCAATTGTGGGTTGTCATAAGGACAGGGAAATGTAAGGAAGAATGGGAAAGCATTCTAGCCTGGTCACCCAGTGCAGTGGATGGTTTTTTAAAGAAATATAGCAAGTAATCTTGTCCTATCTTCACAGAAGCAGCAGTAGGCCCATTTTGCTCTTTAGTCAAACTACAATATCTGTCATGATGGCAATTCAAGTATCTTTTTCTCTATCAACTTCTCCTGTTACCATCACTAATAAATTCCAAGTAAGGTTTTTCCCTGCAAATTTCACACAGGAGCATATCTGATTGGTTGAAAAGTCATCACCCAGTAAGCAATGATCAATTCCTTAATCTGTGAACATCACTGGCTACTAGTGAAGTCATAGATGACTTCCTTTCAATGGATCATTGATTTCAAGCCAAACTAGAATATCACGGTAGAAGATTCAATTTATAGTTTATGAATAATGACAGCTTGGAGAAAATTTTCTCAAAAAGAGGTAGTATCAGCCCTAGCCAGTATGGCTCAGTTGGTTGGAGTGTTGTCCCATGCACTGAATGGTTATGGGTTCAATTCCTGGTCAGGGCACATACCTAGGTTATCAGTTTGATCCCCAGCAGGGAACTTATGAGAAGCAACCAATCAATGTTCCTCTCTCACACTGATCTTTCTCTCTCCCTCCATCCCCACTTCATCTTTTTTGAAAAGGAATGAAAAAATTTCCTTGGGTGATGGTGATGATGATGATGATGATGATGATAATAATAATAATAATAATAATAATAAACTGGAGGTAGTATCAAACAAACAGCTTTAGGAAACTCAGTTTCTGGAGTAAGACAGCAACAGGGCTGAGCCAATAGTAGATATGAGAACTCAAGCAAGTAATTTATTATGAATCTCAGTTTCCTTATGTTAAATGAGTATTTGCTAAAATATTTTCTGAATATCTACCATGAGCTAGGGACTGTTCTGGGCACACTTGATAAATACATTTGAATACAAGTGAAAAATAGAGCTTTCATGGGGCCGACATTCTAATGTGGGAAACTGACCAAATAAACTATGAATACAATAAGTAAAGAATATAGCATGTTCAAAAGTATGCTTAAATGTATAGAAAAAAAAGAAAGACATATAGAGGGAGAACAGAATAAGAAGTAAGGGTACTTGTTGGAGGGTATTACAAATACTAATAGGATGATCATTTCATTGAGAAAGTGACAACTGAGCAGACTTGAAGAAAGTAAAGGATGCTCACTATCATTAACAATAAAATAAATTCAAATTAACTTAATAATAAAAACAACCTATAAATTGCACTTATTTTAAAGATAAATACCATGCAGCATTGTAAAAACTATTAATGAAAAAGTAACTTAGCACAATTTCCTTGTAAAATAATTTTGTCTTACAAATTATTATGCTGTCTTTTATTTTAACAATTCCATGGGGACATACAGCAAGCATAGGGAATATAATCATTAATATTGTAGATACTTATGGTGCCAGATGGGTACTACTGGGGAATACTTCACAAGTTATATAAATGTCTAACCACTATTCTGTACACCTGAAACTAATATAATATTGAATGTCAACAGTAATAGAAATAAATAAAAATAAATCTAGAACAAAAAGGCGAAGGGGCTGGTACTAGGAAACTGAATAAAATTACCAGGGGCAGAATGCAGTGGGAGCAGGGATTTCCTCTGAGGTTGAAACCCAGCACCTCCCACTCTGAAGCCACCCCTGCTGGTGGGAACCCCCATGGCATTAATGGAAGAAAAAAATTACAATGCTAGAGACTTATGTAAAAAATAAGCAGCTATCAATGTTTACTGCAGGAGTATTTACAATAGTTATTCTTCTTTAGGAATGTAAGATATGGAAGTTATTTTTAAATTATTGTTTAATTAATAAAATAACCTCTATTGTAATTAGATAATTGTACATGTTAATGTAGAATGTACTTTAATGTCTTAACTAGCAATTCACACAGCCGTCTGTAGAGAAAGATACTATTTTGCCAACACACAATCTGGTCTCTGCATGTACATATGTGTATCCATGTAAGCGTGTGTTTAATTTTTGTTCACTAAAGTATACACGCAAAATGTTTATTGTTGTGAGCCCTGAGGAACTGGATTTGCAGCAGAAGTAAATGAAGAAAAATTTTTATTTAACTTTACATGTTGCACTGCGAATTCCTCGATTTACAATTAGTACCCATCATTTTGTAACATATAATCCCAACCTGCACAAATAGAAACAATATAAAATAGTAGAGAAAAATAATAAGCTGTTTGACCTTACAATTTTAAAAATCGATTTTAAGTTGGTCTAATTTTCCTCTCATTCAGTAAAATATAAATGCAAAACACTATTGAGAGATTCAAAAAGGAGTCAACCTACTATAATTTAGAATTTTCTCATTGTACTAAATTATCTTATTTTTTCCCCCCTGGCTTAATAAGGATGTATTTATTTTGAGAAAAGAAAAAAGGCTCCAAACACCAGGCGGTTCACAAAAATAACCTACTATGTCAATTCTGGAAAACAAACATTGAGACTATTACACTAATTTTTTTCCTAGAGGATGCGTTTGACATGCCAACTCTCGTTCACAAAAATTTCTTGTTACATTTGTGCTGAACAGCCACACAGAGCACACTTCCCTGGTGCATAACTGAGCCTCATGCCATTTTTTATCTCCTTTGACACTCCTTGTTATGTTAAGTCATATGCTGTAATTTTTGCTTTTACTTTTGATACCTCTTTATGGTTTAATAAAAATGTATGGTTTTTATTAACTGTCTCTAAAATAATCCTGTTATAGGGAGGACAGTACTTCCCATTCATATGTGAGTTCAGCAGTTGCTTCCCTAACTGCAAAGGCAGCCTCAGTTACTGAGCAGGTCCTGAGAGCAGCTTTGAGTTAGAGGTATACCAGATTACCTTTTGAATTGAAAACGTCGTCTCTTTGTCAATGCGAAATTTCAGCATGCTATTCTTTTCCCTTTACCATTTTTTCCCTATCTGTATAAGTCAAGGTGTGGTGGAAATGTTCAAAGGAAAACCTTTACAATTTTTTCTTTCTCAGATTTGGTGTTCAACCATCAGAGTGTCAGATTTCACAAAAGCTGTAATTCCGTAGGGCATTTGGTCCAAGCTAAAGGATCCTTTCTACTTCTGATAATATCAAAATGCAGATGACCTGCCTGCTTTCGACCAGGCTTATTTTGTGAAGTTACACCTTGAGAGCCCACTTCAGAAATATCCCTCCTCACCAATGGCTAAAATTCAAACCGCCAAGAATTTATTTCTCACTGTACTCTGACACACAACATGTTGATTTTTCTGCTTCACTAGCAAATTAAAATGAAATTACCCCAAGGGTTTCCCAGTCTGCATGGCATTCTGTCAAGTCTGACTAGAAATTCTGTCTTCCTAGTGCAAAGTACTGTCGGGATAGTCTGTGTAATCTCCTAGGAGCATACAAAATGGTTTGAAATGGAAATAAAAAAACCTTCACCTTATTTTAAGATTTGGTCAGCTTAAATATCATTTATAAACCACAAGACTTTAAATAATTCCATATTTCCAAATTTTAAATATGTGGTAAAGAAAACATGATGGCATTCTAGTTTTTCAGTTAATTGTAGTTATTCCATGTAATTTCACAAAAAAACATTCAAGGCAATAAAAATCCCAACTGACATTTCACCCTCTATTACCAAAAGGTTATTAGATTTTTTAGCAAAATATCGAGAGTTCACATTTTTCTATTCCATACAATTAGACAGTGTTTAGATATCACATACTTACATTGATATGCACTCACTCCCTAAAATAATTTATTTGGCATCCAGTTAAGACATTAGAAAGTGTTGTTTATTTATAGTAAGAAGAATAAATATGTAAGTAAAAAATGATGGTAACTTATGGAGTTCTTCCTATATGTGACACAAGATTTTAAGTGCTTAAAAAATGTTATTTGAGGTTTCCCTAGTTTAGGTCTCAAAATATTTCTATATATGTAGTAGGAACCCTTACATATGAGGCACAGAGAGATTCAGTGACTTGCCCCAAATCACACAGCTTAAGTAGCAGAATCAGGATTTGAACTTAAGCAGGCTGATTTCAGAATCCAACATTCTTAATGTGGAAGGGCACCTACTATAAAAAGTATACCGCCATTGGAATTCTTGAACTGAAGCGACTGGTGTGTAAGAACTCAAAAGCTCCAAACGACTGTCCGTGAAAGTGAAGACGCCTGAGCTGGAGGCAAGACCATAAAGGCACGGGCTTTACCGAAGTCTGGCAGGGATCTTCAGATGGCTGTGCAGTGCGGTCCAAGTGGCTTCTACCTCTACATCCGGGGATATAATTTCCTGAAAGTATTGGGGTTTATAATAACAATTTTATGTAGAAATTTTAGTAAAAGAGGTTTCTGCCAACCCAGTAAAATATCAGGACTTTGTTATCATCTTCTACATACTGAACGATCATTCTAATAAACCAATTGCATAGTGCATATAGATTCTTTTTAATTTACTGACAAAATAAATGTGCATGGCAGCTGGTAATTGTATATCTGAAAGAACTGTAATTTTCTTGGATAAAATACTCGGGGAATTCTCATGGTCTGAAGTACAGAAGCTTAGAATTATCCCTCAGATTTTTTAACTACTTTAAAATGATCTATCTACAACCAACAGCTGTTCCCAATGCACCTGCCAGTTTCGGTGAAAACTATCACCAACAGCCTGTCGTGTCTTGTGAGCCTATTGTGTTTATATTCAAGTCTTTTGCAGAGAAAAAAGTCATTTTAAAGCTCATGCTAAAATGTGTATGTTTTGTAAATATGCTGGGAGACTTATGATCACGCTAGTCCCCATCCGGCACTGCTTCCTATAGAATCCCTTATTTACACCTTAAATGAGCTCAATTATCTTATACATTCTTTCCTACAAACTACACTTCCCATTCTTTCCTATTTTCTGCTTCCAATTCTAATGACTGTCCTTCCTTCTGTTTCTTCTTTCTGCTTATTTCCAACTCCTTGCTTTCATTGCCAGTGCTATATGGTTTTTATTCATAGCACTAAATTCAAATTGTGCTTGTAAATTCATAAATGTTCTCCTACTTGAAAATTTGATAATATATTTTCAAAATGGTAAGCAATATATGGTATTACTGTATATTCTCTTGAATGAGTCCTTCTTTGGTTTCCAGGAAACTACACTATTTTAATTGTCCCCCTACTCTGTGATAATTTTCCTCAAATCTCTTGTGTTGTTTCCTCTTTCTTCTACTTTGAATGCTTCTTATGTCTAAGTTTCTTCTATCGCTTGAGGTTTTCTGTTTTACTTCATGGTTTCAATTTATACCTACATGTCAAAGACTACCAGAGACCTCTACAGATTAAATGTCTCCCCAGAATCCAGACTCATATTTCCCCAGGTGTACGAACATCTCACTTAGGTACCCCACAGACACCTCAAGTTTAGTATACCTCAAATTAAAATCTATCACCAAATCTGTTACTTTCATCGCCGATGCCTGCCCTCACGAGGCTCCTGCTCTGCCTGCTTTGTTTATTTTAGTTAATGACAGAACCACTCACCCAGTGATGCCGGCTAGAAATTAGAAAGTCAGATTTGATTTTACATTCTTCATGCCCTTCCTCACTAAATACACCCCAAGTCAGTCTAAAAAATTTGACTCTTCTACTTCAGAAAAATAGACTTTCTCTTTCTATTGATATTGAATCCCCTCCAACTAAGTAGAAATAATAATTTCTTAGAAATCCCTACAATTTTACTACTTTATATTACTACAGAGAAAAGTAGTATATATGCAGATTATAAACACTCTGTATTTAGAATATTCTGATGATTCATTTTCTCCTTAAAGACAAAGTCCAAAGTCTGGTTTCCTTCAGAAACCACATTAAAAAATGGTCCATATTCTGGCCCCATGTGCATTTCCAGTCTGCCAACTATGATTTTTCCCATTTGCTTTTAATGAAGCTTTTTTTAAACTTTGAAAAAAGTGTAGATTCACATGTAATTATAAGAAATAATACAGAGGGATCACCTGTACTTTTCTTTTAGTTTTCCAAAATGATAGTATCTTGCAAATCTATAGGGCTATATCACAACCAGGATATTGACATTGAAACAGTCAAGATATCGAACATTTCTATTGACACAAGGATCTCTCTTGTTGCCTTTTTACAACCCTGCAAATTTCTCACCCATCCCCAAGACCTCCTTAATCCTGGAAACCACTATTCCTTTTTTCATTTCTATAATGTTGTCATTTTTAGAATGTTGTATAAATGAAAGTATATAACATGTAAACTCGGGCATTTGCATTTTGTACTCAGCAAAATTCTTGGGAGATCCATCTACTTTGTTGCATGTGTGAACTATTCCCTTTTATTGCTGAGTGGTATTCCATGGTAGGAATGTATCGCAATTGATTTGCTATTCACTCATTGAAAGACATCTGGGTTATTTCAAGTTTTGGGCTATTACAAAGAAAGCTCCTACAAAAATCCATGTATAGGTTTTGTGTGGGCACGAGTCTTTATTTCTCTGATATAAATGCCTAGGAGTGCAATAGCAGAGTTGTATGTTAGTTGCATGTTTAATTTGTTTAGAAAAATGTGAAAATTATTTCCAGGATGGCTGTACCATTTTACATTCCCACTAGCAAGGTATGAGTGATCCAATGTTTCCTCAGTCTCACCACCATTTGGTGTTTTCACAGTTTTCTACTTTAACCATACTAACTCGTGTATAGTAATAACTCACTGTGTACGTTTCATTTCACTAATGGCTAATTATGTTGAATATATTCTCATGTGCTTATTTCACATTTATATACTTTCTTCAGTGAAATCTCTATATTTTTTGCCCATGTTTTAATTGGACTTTTTGACTGTTTGCTTTTCACTGTTGCATTTTGAAACTTTTTAATATTTTTCAGATACTAGTTCTTTGCCACCTGCTAGGTTTATAAATATTTTCTCTTGGGCTGAAACTTGTTTTTTTCATGTTTTTAACAGGGTTTTTCATAGTGGAAAAATTTACAATTCATCATTTTTTTCCTTTTATGAATCTTGCTTTTGGTTTTAAGTCTAAGAACTCTCTGCTTAGCCCTATATCCTGAAGATTTTCTCTTATGTTTCCTAAAATTTTTATCATTTTATATTTTACATTTAATTCTGTGATCCATGTTGAATTAATTTTATGTAGCAAATGAGACTTATATTGGAGTTTATTATTCTGTCTACTGATGCCCAATGCTTCAGCATCACTTGTTGGAAAAAAAAGAAAGCTGTCTTTCTCTCATCGAATCTCCTTTGACTTTTGTTAATAATTAGTTGAGTGTAATTCTAGATTTTCTGTTCTGTTCCACTGATCTTTAGTTTCTGTGTCAGTACAAAATAATTTTAATTATGGTAGCTATAAAACAAGTCTTTAAAATGGAAGAATTATTCTCCACATTCTTTTTCAAAATTATTTTAAATATATTAGTTTCTTTGATTTTTCATATAATTTTTAGAATATTATCATCTATATTTTGATAGATACATTAGTTTAAGGATCTTTAGAGAAACAGGTCAAGTATGCGTGTGAACACGTGTGTGTGCATGTGTGTGTGTAGCTCATAAGGAACAGGTTCCATGCACTTGTGGATCTAGAGTCAGCAAAGGAAGACACAGGAAAGCTGATGGTGTAAGTTCCTGTTTCAGATTAAGTTCAAGTCCAAAAGCAGGAGAAGAATGATGTTCCAGCTTGCAGACAGGCAGAAAAAGGGAATGCACATATTCTCCCTTATCAACCTCTTCATTTTTCTCATACTTTCAATGGATTTGGTGAAATCCACCAACATTAGGAAGGGAAACCTGATTTACTCAGTCTACTGATTTGATCTTAATCTCATCCAGAAGTATCATCAGAAAACACTCCAAGAACAATGCTTAACCAAATATCTGGGCACTCCTTCTCCAATCAAGTTGATATATAAAATTAGCTATCACGATAGGAATTGGTTGAACCTATATGTCAAGTTAGGGAGAATTGACATGTTTGTTATGTTGAATCTTTTAAACTATAAACATAGTATCTCCATTTATTTAGAGCTTTTTTATTTCTTTCATCATCTTGAAGTGTTGACTTTAACCTGTGACTCTGCATGATGGCACTCCTGCTCTTACTTTCAGTTTGACATAAATTATTTTTTTTGAACTAGTAACATCTCTATGTTGATAACTCAGGGTTACTTTACACCGGTGGATTATATTTTCTGCTTTTCTGATTTCTGAACTGATTTTTTTTACTCAAGATTCATAAAATTATATAAATTTGCCAAGTAATGATAATATAGAATTTCCTAATGAAAACATGAAGCAACCATTTGGACACCAATGAATCAATATTTTCCAATTATGTAACATAATTTAGTTATGTCATAAGTTTTGTTTCAAAAAGTAGTCTGAGTTACTATCTTTAAAAGTTAATGATTATTTTCATAAATTTTGACACTCTTGTTGCATATCTAAAAATATAAATTTGTATGGAACCTAAAGATGAATAGCTATTTATTTATTTATATTTAAATAATATCAGGTATAATAAGATTTTACAGTTTTTAAGTCTTACTTTAGGGAGAAATAATTTTCACTCATACAACACTAGCTAAAAACAGTATAAATTTTTTAAGTAAGGTATTTACTTGAATATTACCTCCTATATAAGGCCTTGGGTCATTTGACATTTACTAGAACTCAGTTTTGTCAACAATAAATAAGAAGCTGGAAAAAGCTTTATGCTATGGCCTGTTTTAAAATCAGTTAATAAACTGAGCAGTGATTAAAAATAAATGACCAAGCATTTGAGTATTACCAAATAATTATACATTTTTATAAAGTAGTTACCTTTAGAATTTCTTCACATGCCAATGTACATATTCTATAGGCTATGAGACAAGTTACTTAAGACCAAGTTTATGAAACATATGCTATATTCAAACAGAATAAACTAAAAAACAAAATAGAAACAGAAGCATAGATACATGCAGCAGACTGACAGCTGCCAGAGGGGAGGGAAGTACTGAATAAAAAATGATGAAGGGATTCACTAAAGAGCATTTTGCATGACCCATGATCACCAACAAGGATATGAGGACTGACTGAGGGGAGGGGAGAGGGTGGCGCTTGTTAGAGGTGGGAAAAGGGAAAAAAGTCAGGAAGAACTGTAATAGCATAAACATTAAAAGATAGATAATGTATAATAGAAAAGAAACATATGCTATATTCAATATGGGATCTTCCCACTCAAGCTTACTATTTTTTATTGAATATGATGACATAATCAAATATACTAATTATAGTTTCATTTTACATGGAAAAAAAGGTCATGGGACAGTAGGTAGAAGATCTGGGAGTTGAATCAAGATAACTGCTACATTCTCAAATTTGTTATGGGGCAATATATGAAAATTTATACTTCTAAGGAAAATAACAGGACAAACTCAAAAGACACCATCCAATGAATCTGTGCAAGAAACATTGATGTAATGATCCAATGATCTTATCAAATTATATGCTAACTGCTAATGAGATGCTAAAGTGAATGGATTGGCTGAAGATGAATAAAGTGGATTAGGAAAAAGTTCATAGAAGTGAGATGTAAGCAGTGCATAAAGGCAAGAAAGGTCATGAGTGTGGGGGGAAATAGCTAACAACAATCAAGGAATAGAAATATAAACTGAAGTGAGGAAAAGACAAAGAGATGTTAAAACCTGGCTGACACTGAGTGCCTCAGTAGGTTTTTTTTAAATGAACCCTTTTATAGTCTGTATTGGGTGAGAGATTATATTTGGTCTTTGACATTGTAATGTGACCCAAGTAGATTATACATATGCTACATAATTATCATTACCCACCAAGAACTTTCAAGACAAATGATATCAAAAGTCAAGTTATACGGATTATAAATGAAATTTTTTTAAATGTAAAGTTCTTGAGAAAGACTCATAAATCAAATAAAAAATATCTATTAAAATGACAAATAAATGGTAATTACATGTATTTTCCTAAAAGATAAATTATTTTTGTGATGAATATATTTTACTAATACTAAGAGCTTAAGTAAAACTAATTTCAAATATAATTCACTCAAGCATCATATGGTGTGGAGATGAGGGAGCCAAATACTGTATTTTCCTCAAAATGAGAGAAATTCCCAGAAATAAATAGATATCAGAAGTTCTATAAGCATAGAAGCAGCAGAAAGAACAGATGCTACTACATTAGGTATAAACACAGATTTTTTTTTCTTCCATTCATCATTAAAAAAATAATAGGAATATAAATATGCAACATTTTCCTATACTTATTTTAAATTACAATTTGTTTAAATGTTTATAAATCAAGACTTATACTATCAATCTAACACTATTAGTACTTTTTCTCAGTCCTTTAATTTGTCATTTTATTAGTAACCTCAATTTAATGACAAAGAGTATCACTGATTTATTAATTTGTATATAAGTAAAATAAGTGTTTAATGTGCTAACGCTTACACCATTACTCAAAATGTTTTTCTAGCTCTCCACTGCTTCCTGTTATGGTTAGCATCAACATTATTGCTAAATAATAGAGTGTCTTTTAGTTTGTACAGAGCACTTTAGAAATTAAGAAAATGAAGTCACAAGGAACAATTTGAGAATTTAAACCTCACACAAGAAAGCTTGCTTCTCTGAGGTGTAGAGGGAGGAAGAATGATCATGATAAAAGGGAAGCTCTGCCCTTTTTCAGTAGAGCCAAAATTATATAAAGGGATGCTATGAGCAGTGTGAGGGGTTCAAACTGGAAGGCAAATGTTTTACTTGAAATAAAGATTGAGAATGTTTTCCATAAAATTTTCTCATTATATCTTATACAACATAACATCTTTTAATTTAATTAAGTTTCTCAGAGCTCAATGTGTTTACATACCTTCCAGAATCACAGTTCAAGGAGAACTCTGTAACTTTTAAGGATAGCAAACTCATGTGTTTTTCACTCTCATTCTTTCAGTTTATGTATTATAGCTTTTATCTCAGTCTACCAAGGCTTTATGCTTTTATAAAAAAGAAAACAAAAAAAAAATTGCAGTATCTGCAAAGCCCAATAAAGTGAAGTGCAACAAAACAAGGTGTACTCGTGTATGTCTAACTGTAACCAGTCTTACTTTCTAAGCAGTTTATTTTGACTTCTAGTAATACAAATATAATCATCTACTGATAAAAAAAATGTCTATTATACTTTTCTAGCTTATGCTTTCACTCTATTTTTCACTAATTGACTCATTTATTAACATATACTTGCCAAATAATTATTTGGTGCCTAATTTGTATCAGTCACAGAATACAAAGATTAAAAAAAGCATGATTATTTTTAATGGGTGAAGTGAGATTGCCTGAGACAGAATGTGGAGATAGGGCTTTAGACATTATATGAAGAGCGGGCTAAAACCACCAGAGGCCTCAATACTGTTTCCTTCATTGTGTTGAGATAATGCGATCTCAGTCCTCAAGTGCTAAATGCTGGAAATCATGGGCCATGGTGATACCCCTCATAAGCAAGCAATATGATAGAAAACCTCATTCTGCCTCTAACATAACAGAATCCTGGCATTAGCCCAGAGATACATCAAAATAACTACTTTTATTATGCAAAAATATGTAATAAATTTAAGAAAAATCTTGAATTACATGAGGTTTTTTGATGAATTGATTGGCAATATTGGAACAAGAAAATTTAATAAGAACATTAAATCAATATGTAAAAAGAAACATAAAGTTGAATTTGTGTAAAGTCAAAACTTGTTAAATTTAGCAAAAGTCCCAAATCTGTTTTGTTAAAATAGAACAGAGGAAAAATGGGTATCTGATAGTCTTTGGAGTAGAATGTATACCAAAAGATCACTCAAAATCATTGCTGTAACAAAGTTACCAAAGCTAAACTCAATCCAAGATACAGAAAATGTTTCTATCGATTATTGCAAGTGAATTTTTTGTTAACTGTGACTCTTTTTAAACTAATCACAGTTAATCTTCACCATACAGTCAATGAAAATTGCTTTTTCATAATTAGAACACATATTCAGAAAATTTTGTAGATCTTAGAGAAAAATTTTAATGTTTGTAAATAGCACATGGTCTAATAACGTAATAAAAATAAAATAAACAATATAAAACAAACCTACGAATTAGCACAAGGGAACTTTTAAGTGCTGTTTTTAAAGATAGATATTTGAAAATATCTTTAGCTAAATCCAAGCAAAATCATCTACACAACTCTCATTTGTTTATAACATGTCGAGAACTGATTTAAGATCCGTGATGTAAGGTGCCATAATAGTAGCTCACAGTAATATCTATCATTTATTACATTGTTACTGTGCTATTCAAATGCAGCCCAGTTAGGCACTTTACATGAGTTATGCCATTTTATCTACACGGAAACTTAATGAGCTATGTACAAAACCTATTATGAAAATAAATTAAGATTTTCAGAAATTAAGAATTACTTAGCTGGAATGTGTCAGAGCCTTGATTGAAATTTAGTTTCTTATGAATCGAAATATAATTTTGCTTGACACTAAGAATATAAACCAAACTTCATCAATTTCAAATAAACATCAGTGGAGAAGAAATACCCTAGAAAAATATTCCAATAATATTAATCAAAAATATATGATATTTATATGTGTATATCATTTAATATTATATAAATATATATACATTCTCTAATTTTTTCTATGTTATTTGGCATTAATTTAATTATTGAGTAAATTTTGACCTACCTCTCATTTATTTCAAAAATCAAAAATATAATTTTTATAGTTTTTTAGAAAGAATTTTGACCATAATGAAACTTAAAACTCTGAAATCTGGGTTATATACAATGTTATAAACATATTTCACCTTATCACAATAATGTATATTTCATGATAATAAATACAGCATATTTTAATCATGTCAATATATTAAGGTCTCCTGTGTATCTATATAATTCTGATTTCCACAGATGTTTAGATTCTCTAAAAGATAAATTATGTCTTCATTTATTTTGTACTTATAATTTAAAATATTTCCACCACAATCTCTTAGACTGTGAAATCTATTTTTAAAATGTAGACAATATAGTGAAAATGATGAAAATGTTGACCTCCTTATTGAAAGGCATGTTTCTCACCTTCCTCTTTAATGAGACAATAAATATATGTGAGTCCTTATGTCTTTACTTATATTTTTTTCTCTTAGGTTGTTACAGTGATCCATTAAATTCACATCTATTAATTGCTCAATTTACAACATACATATTTATGCGATCATAACAACTTTTTAAATGGGTAAGTTTTGAACCCTAAAGATATTGTTTTTAGACATTGTTAATACAAGCTTTGGGCTAGAGTTATTTAAAAAATACTTGAGGAATAAATGAATTAGTTCCTCCCACCCAAGACTGGCAAGAGACTCCCGGTATAAGGCCAAACAAAACCCCCCAAAATCCACATAATTCTAGTTAATACAGTGTTTCTAATATAACTATGACCCAAATATGACAATAAGAACATTAAGAAAATTAAAGGTAAGGTATTGAGATACAACTACTGAAGCTTGATAGGTTATTGAAAAATTGATGTGCAACTTGGCATCAGTCAGTCACACTATTTCCATCCATCCAGTTCTACTTTTCACTCTGCTATAAATTCTTCTTGATTAAGTGTTCTGCTTCCCATCTGGCATTTCACAGTAAGCAGTCAACATTTTAGAAAGTATTTTGAAGTCACATGA